>VDFB02328955.1:0-41488 GCA_007258455.2 Sequoia sempervirens
TGTTTGATCACTAGTTTGGTCCAAGTTATGAACCCCTTCAAGTTATTGATGCAAGTTTTCAAGTATTCTTCAAACACCAAAAAAGGCGGGCAAAGAGATACATAACTATTTTTATTAACTTTCAACCATTTCATATGTTAATAAGTTTATTTTGAATGCCAATATAGTCTTGAGATATAGTCTTGATCAAACATTTTATGAAGGTTCGTTACTGCCCTCTAAGCACCGATAAGGTTGTGAATAGTTCTCAAAACACCAATGGAGGAAATGATATTGATGCATAAACCATAAAATATGAATTTCAAAATTTGTGTCTTTAGCTCCAAATGTTGACAACAAAAGAAAATCAAACATCGATTATTATAGGCAAGTTAACAACCCCTTTCAAAGTGCCAATGATAAGGGTGAGCTTAGTCTTATCGACAATTCTATCCATGCTACCAACCATTCATACAACACCAATTAAGAAAGTTTATGAAGAATTTTGTGAGGGGTCGATAGCTTAAGTAGTTATTATAACTACCCAAGAGTTGAATGATTGTAAAATGGAATTGATGGACAAGAATTATTTAATAAGCATCTTGGTCTAAGATAAGAACTTCTACTAAAGTACCAATAAGAAATAAAAAAAACCATTTCACAAGAGCTTATCAACACTTTCATGTTGTTTGAAAACTCTATGCAACTTAATAACCTCTTTCAAAGCACCGATGCAGGTTGTTGATTCGCTATCAAATACTGATGTCAAAGGGAAGTTTAGTTCTATTGGCAGATTCACATGGATTATAGTGACTTCTTTTCAAGCACCAATTCTAAAAGCTTGCTAAGTATTATCGACAATAATTCCTAAGTTGATAACTATTTACATTATGACGATAAGAAAAGACTCCAAATGACTTTGCAAAGGTTGAGAATACATGGGTGAGTTAGTTATATAACCACTTGATGATAGATTATCTTTAATCTACATAGTATAATACAACTTGGTGGCTATGTGTGTTGCCAAAAAAATGTATACTTGACATTTTTATGCTCACTGGAGTCTCTCTTATAGAATTTTGCTTGATTTTTCATAGATTTAATGTTGTAATGTGGCCAACACATTCACATTAGGTCTTGGACCCTTGTGAATCATTAAGACTTCTAGGATACCTTGTAAAGGTGTTGTGAAGTTTTGTAACTCACTTTCACACTTTTCTAGGACCCTTTCATCATAATTCACCTAAATAACTCCTTTTTATCACCTAACAAGTCTTATTTCAAAGAGTTGAAGTGTTGTAACCCACTTTCACAATTTTCTAGACTTGTCATCACTAATTCAACCCTTTCTCATGTTTAAATGACCCCTTAATACACTTTTCGACTATTTTTAAGTGTGTTTTTAGGGATATTCCCGTTGGACAACATTTAATGCCCTTTAATTCCCAACACCCACTTAATTTGCTAAAGTGGGACTAAGTCACCAATAGGGGTGACTTAGTCCTTTTTGGCACAAAACTCAAAATAATTTCAAATTTCTAGTGGGATTTTGTCCTCTAACCCTTGAGGTCAGCCTATGATGTGTTATTTTCAAGAAATTTTAGTAAATTCATGATTAAATAAGGGATTTTCCTCACATTTTCATCCTTGAATCTCTCCTATCTTCTACAATCTCCTAATCTCTTGTACTCATAAAGCATTCAAGAAAATGAAGCATAATCAACGTCATCCATCATACTTCATTTACATACATCTTCAAATTCCCACTTAAGGGTTTGGTGTTTATGACATTGCATGTTTATTTATCATTCCTCTTCATTCTATTTCATTCCCATAGGGTTTGATTACTGAAAGGGGGTTTGACCAAGGCAAAACCCTACTCTAACTCTGTCCATTTTCTCCTCTTTGTATGTGTAAAATTAGACTTTTATGGTGGTTAACAATGAAATAGAAGAAAAGTGTCAAGAATGTCTCTCATATAACCTGTCAACATAACCCTAATCTAGGCTTCTGAGACACTTTTTATCCCATTTTTTGTAGAATCAAGTGCGAACACCTGCCAGAAAAGCAAGTGCAGACCTGAGGCTACAAGATTTTGTCTCGAAATTCCCAAAATTTGTAGGTGGACTAAGTCACCACTACTGGTGGATTAGTGGGACTAAGTCGCCCAGCCTGGCGTAAGTGTCCCAGTCAACATTTTCAGTCAATTTTTAAGATTCCAGAATCTCTCCTCATCAAGTTTTAGATTCTAGGTGCACCTCTTCAATTCTGCCCTATTATTTCATCATTCACTTGCATTTTTAGGCATTTTTGCATATCACTGTGTGTTTTGAAACAAGCTGCATTTCTTAAGTTTTGCATCATTAAATCATTTTATTTTCAGATCAATGCATAAGTACATTATAATTAGACATAATACATCTCATTTAAATTAACTTTGAGTGTTGAAATTTGCATTTTGGACCCCCATTTCTTTCTCCTTTTAGGTGAAAAACCCTAGGAGCTAAAGCAGTGTGGGCAATCCAAAATCACTGTCCACATTTTGGTGAAGTTGACTTTTGAACATATTTACTTCCAATTTTAAGTGCATCTTAGGTTTCATTTACATTGCATTAGATATTGCATTGATTAAATTGCATCCTAGGGTTTTCAAAATTGCATTAGTGAAAAGCTCAAATAGCTTGAATTCTTGCATCATTTTTGCATTGAAAAACAACAAAAATTCTGCATTTCATACTATACTTGCATCTGTGCATCTGAAAGACATAAAATTGCATTCAAAATTTCTGAAAAATCTAAAAAAAATCATCACTGGGACTAAATCGCCACACTGGGCGACTTTTTCCTCTGGCTCATTTTGCACTAAATTTTATGGTAATTTCTGGCTATTTTCTGTACTTTTATTTTCTGGTATTGCATTTCTGTTTTAGTTTACAATTTTTTTGTTATTTGTATTTTCTTAGTCCTCGATTGTATTACATTTGCATCCACCCTATCTCTTGTGGTATTTGTATGAGTGTTTGGTTCCCTATTGCTAATACTTTAGTGAGAAGAAGTTCTCAACTCATGGCATCTCGTGATAACACACTCGTTGTGGACCTCGGGTTGTCTCGAGCTCCTACTCCTTGTATGGACAATGGTGCATTAGGCATGTATACTACCACTAGTACACCTTTACCTGAATCACATATAATGCATGTCGACACATCAAATGCCCACATTCCACAAGATAAAGTCATTAACATTCATGAGGATTTATCACATTTGCAACAAAACTCGTGCCTTGAAAACATTTCAACTACTACAATTCCTGCTATAAACAACATCCATCGAATGCTTGAAAGTGATGAGGGCTTAGATGTTATGAAACACATTGTTGAGATATACCAAAAACATGCCTCTAGCACATCTCAACCAACAAACACTATAGCTAGCCAAGGAGGATCTCACATTCCTCCTCCAACTATAGCATCCATACCCACCTATACCACTCAAGTTACAACAACTATGCAACAAGTTAGTCATGTGACTCCTTTTGCTATTCCAACTAGCATTCCTAGTTCTTTTGTGGCATAAATTATTCCATCCTCCACCACCTTCAGCCCTCTTAGTGTCCCGTTCACTTGTCCCAACATTACATACACTCCATCACCATTCTCTCTTCCACCTCATACCACTTACACTGACCCTCTCATTACACAACTCTTCCAAACTGTTTCTTCCATGCAACAACAAATATCCACCATAAACCAAAACCAAAACTCACCACCTACCTATTATGTCCGTAGTAGCCCAGTATCTTTAGAAATATTAAGAACATTGATGCCACAAGGAATTGAGATGCCTAGGTTTGAGAAGTACAAAGGTAAAGGAGACCCTACTAATCGTGTCAATGCCTATACAACCTTATGCAGTGATTTTGTCCTTGAGGATAAACTGTTAGCTAAACTATTTCCTAGGACTTTAAAGGACACTGCCTTGGAGTGATTTTCAAACTTACCTAATCATTCAATTCGATTGTTTAATGAACTTGTTGATTCCTTTATAAGTCATTTCCAAGTCCATATGACTCCCAAAAAGACAATGGCTAATTTAATGAGGTGTAAACAAAATGCGGATGAAAAAGTCATTGATTTCATTTCATGCTATCAATCATTGTATGCTCAAGTAGATGTCAAGATTCCTGATTCACATCTCCAAAAGATGTTTATAAAAAACTTGCAAACTCAACTTCAGGATAAATTGACAATGATGAAATTCCCTTCTTTTATGCATTTATGCACCACCCTCTGTGACTATCACAACTCGGTTACTAGTTATGATGCAAAATCCACTTCTAACCGAGCTGAGAAATCTGACCAAAGCAACCAAAAAACTCACAAAAAATTAGAAAACCAAACAAAGGGTTTTTACAATTTAACCCCCTCTTCAACAACCACCTCAACCTATCAACAACCAAGTAGCAGTCGTTAAAGCCGTGATACCTTAGAGTTATGGAGATAAAAAATGATAGTTTACACCATTACTCGACACTCTTCATAACACCATGACCCAACTTATATAGCAACAAATGATTTCTTTACCTCTTGTTAAAACACTAGATACAACTAAACCGTTGCCTCCAACCTTCCAACCTAATGATTATTGCCATTATCATAGACAAAATATACATGACACAAAACAATGTAAGCGTCTTAAACACATAGTGCAAGACCTCATTGATTCTGGTCATTTATTCGTTTCAAATTTTAATGCAAAAGGAAATACATCCATTTCCCCACCCAATCAAAATTTGTAAATCTTTACCAATCCTATGCATAAACATAATGTGTCATTTTTCAAAGCTAGTGAAACTCAAAACAATGATGTGATGATTGTTCATAAAGAGACTGAACATCTTGATACACCCTCTATTAATCCTATGGATGAATCTATTAATCCTATGGATGAAATGGTAGGAGCAATAGACGTCATCCCTCGTAAGGGCCAAACTATGAAAAATATTGATATTACATTCACTTCTAAAGATATTCTTTGAAATCTTCTCAATGGTCCTCTCTACATAGCTGGATGCATTTATGATAAGCTTGCTAATGGGATACTCATAGATCCCACCTATGGCGAGAATGTGATCACTGAGGAATTTTTGGTCTTACATGATCTTTATCAAGATAACTATGACAAACCAAGAGCATGGATCAAAATACATAATGGTTTCATGCGCCCTACAATTGGATCAATCGTCCTTCCATTACAAATAGGACCTAAGGTGGTGGATGTTACATTCTCTATCATTCCACAATCAGATTAGTTTCATCTACGGTTAGGCTAACCATGGTTTTGCTCGATGAAAGCTGTTCCTTCAATCATACACAAATGTTTAAAGTTTCTGCATGACACTAACATATTCACTATCCACCATAGTGGCTTTAACCCTTTGTCTTCTAAAGGAAATTTCTCTTTAGAAGCCTTTTGGATAGAACCCATGGAGCCCATCACGCCTTCTTAAAAAGTTTAAAGCAAAGAAAATTGTTGAATTGTCCCTCCGCAATCAACCCTCATGCACTTCCGTTATCCCAATCCTTGATGAGACAATACTTGAACCTGAACCTGAACAAGAAAGCTTAGATCAACCACCCCTAAACACT
This sequence comes from Sequoia sempervirens, assembly GCA_007258455.2. Taxonomy (NCBI): domain Eukaryota; kingdom Viridiplantae; phylum Streptophyta; class Pinopsida; order Cupressales; family Cupressaceae; genus Sequoia; species Sequoia sempervirens. Next base: position 5,628 of record VDFB02328955.1, read on the forward strand.
TCCCTTTCTTCCTCAAAACGTCCATGTGATAATGAAACCAACCCCGTCATGTCTCCTCGCATAAAACAAGTATATAAAACAAACGAGAAAGTGATTGACCCATCTCCTTCGGTTCTTCCCATTCTTCCCCTCAGGAAGAAAAGGATCCTATGGTGGATCAAACCGCTCTTACACCTCAACAACTTCAAAATAGAATCAAAAGAAACCGTGGTGCTAGGGAACGTAGGTGTTTCCGTCGGCTCCTTGCTCATCAATTGCAAACCAAAAACAACAAAGAAAATTAACCTCCACCTTTGACAGAAGTCATCCCTGCCACCCTCCTCCTCCTGACTCACCACAAGATAGTACGTTACAACCATCACAACAAAACGATCAGATACAACAACCACAACTGCTGATACATCCTTCATTGGAAATTACCATCCGTCCTCTCGTCATGATTAATTTGGATGATGATGATGATGAGGATATCTCTAAAATAAATGAAGAGGTGCATAACAATAAAAAATATTTATTTTCCTCTTCCATGAGCTTAAATGAATTTTTTTTTACAAGTGAGGAACCTAGTACCTCCCCTAGTTTGACACTTACAATTCTCCCTTTGGATAGTCAACCGCCCTCACAATACACTGAACATGATTGGGAGGAAGATGACCTGTTAGATGGTTGACTTGCATTTTCCTTGCTAGCCTTTTTCTTTTATTTACTTTTTCTTCCTTTTGCATGTGCGTATCGTGTTCCCTTGTAACATGCGTTTGATGTTCTCTCTCTCTTTGTGCACTTCCTCTATTTGTACCTCTATTCTTCTATATGTTGTACATTACCTTTTCGATTTTGTTTTATGCTTTCCTTTTGGGGATGACGCAAAGTGTTGAGATGCCCTATATCTCTTCCATGTTGACCCAAATGGTCCCTTTTATTTTATCTTTTTCTTGTGTTTCTCCTTTTGGGGATGACGTAAGGTATTGAGACTGCAATGTCTCCTTCATGTTGACCCAAAAACTTTTCCTTTGCTTTTTCTTTTGTTTTCTTTGTGGTTTCTCCTTTTGGAGATGATGCAAAGTGTTGAGGCCGCAATGTTCTCCATGTTGACCCCAAAATGAACTTTATTTTTCTTTTGTTTTCACTCTCTTTGTGTCATTCTTCCAGTTTTTATTCAAGGAATGATGATAGTTCTGAGATATTTCATCAAACACTAGTACAAAAACAACAATATATGACTAAATAAACTACTAAAAATTGCATATAAATGACTAATTTTGGTCACGTGACCATTAGTAGTTTAATGCCGGTCATTTATATTGCGAAAGTTATGACTAAACTATTTTAGTCATTTTATCTGATCATTGATTTGGTCATTAATTTTGTCATTGATTTAGTCATTAATTTAGGTGATTGATTTGTTAATTGGTCATTTATTTAGTCATGGTAGTGATTTATTTAGTAATTAATTTATTTATATATTTAGTCATTAATTTAGTCATTGATTATTAGCGGTCATTTATTTAGTCATGGTTTAGTCATTTATTTAGTCATGTTAATCATTTATTTAGTCATTTATGAACTAATGCTTTTAGATGTGTATGCAAACTCTTATGTTTGGAGAATACTATTACAATAACTAGTCTATGAAATTGCAAACCAAGAGAAAATTCTTTTGTGATTGAATAATATAAAACTTTAAAGCTCTCATGTTATTAAAACTTCAACAAATTTGGGATTGAAACAACATTGGAAAATAATTCTCTATATATTCAAACTGTATATAAAATATGTTACAAAGAACTCTATATATAGAGTTTTGAATACAAAATCTTTTGCAGTATGCAAACTGCTGATTTATTATACTTTTAAAATTGAAAAAAAAACTAAAACTAAATAGTGTGAATGTATTTCTAATAAATAAAAATGCATAGAATTAATGATATTACAAAAGAAATGCATTTGCAAAAGAATTAATATCAGAGTAATATCTTAAATATTATTAGCTTATCAGAGCAATATCTCCTTGCTATGTACTGTCCATAAACATATTACTAAATAGCTATAAACAATGAATATCTTAAATGCAGATACCCATAAGCATTAGACTAATTCTAATAAATAAAAATGCATAGAATTAATGATATTGCAAAAGAAATGCATTTGCAAAAGAATAAATGTCAAAGTAACATCTTAAATATATTACTAGATTATCAAAGTAAGTCTAATAAATAAAAAATGCATAGAATTAGTGATATTGCAAAATAAATGTATTTGCAAAAGAAACAATCTCTACTTTTTCTATTTTGGATTCAATTATTGTGTTATTCTTTAAATTGAATCACCACAATATCTTGAAAACTTAAATTTCATTCTAAATTTAAATTAAATTTCATTCTAAATTTAAATTAAATTATAATTTCTAATTTAACAATTACTAATTTAAATATAAAGCAACCTTTTTTTTTAGTTTTTCTTTTCTAATGAAAAAGAAAAACTAAAAAAGAAAGATTGCTTCAAAAAAACTAAGCTAGTAATAAAATTATTTAAGAAAAACAAAAAAAATTATTAGAATGTCTCTTGATAATTAAAATTATATTGTAATAAAATTATTTAAGAAAAACTAAAAACTTCAATTTCATTCTAAATTTAAATTTCATTATTTCATTCTAAATTTAAATTAAATTCTAATTTCTAATTTAACAATTACTAATTTAGATATAAAAGCAACCTTTCTTTTTTAGTTTTTCTTTTCTAATGAAAAAGAAAAACTAAAAAGAAAGAAGATGCAAAAAAACTAAGCTAGTAATAAAATTATTTAAAAAAACTAAAAACTTAAATTTCATTCTAAATTTAAATTAAATTTTAATTTCTAATTTAACAATTACTATTTAGATAAAGCAACCTAACTTTTTTAGTTTTCTTTTCTAATGAAAAGAAAAACTAAAAGAAAGATTGATTCAAAAAAACAAAGCTAGTAATAAAATTATTTAAGAAAAAATAAAAAAATTATTAGAATGTCTCTTGATAACTAAAATTCTATTGTAATAAAATTATTTAAGAAAAACTAAAAACTTCAAAAAAACTTAAATGTATATTATTGACTGCAACCATGAATGGAAGATACACTATGAAGTTGTGAATGTGCTCGAAATTATTGAAAGCACTGTGAGAATAAAATGGGTTCAAGAATACAAGCCTAGATTATTTACAAAATCTACTTCAAGAACAAAATCTGAAAATGAATGAAAATAGGCCAGAGATATTAGGAAATGCGAAAAGTTGTGATATTAAGTGGAAAGAAGCTGAAACAAAGCCCTCTATTAAAATCAAGATTTCCAATAAATATAATAATTCTCTTAGTTATGAAGGCGCTCTCTGGGAATTCAGACACATTTTGGCTGCTCCTGTCCAATCTGTCATTCATCCCATTCACAATCAGACACTTTACTTGATGAAGAGCATAAAAGAAAATTAAAGAAAGAATTTCAAGGCATGCCATTTATATAATTTTTGGAGTTTCCTTTGTGGAAACGTCAAGTATACAAAAGTTTGTTTTATTGAGTATTGGGTCTCTACCACATAGCCATGAGGAAGAGAAAATGAACATAAAGAAAAATACCCAAAATGCTATGAAGGTCATGGCCATTAGAACACAAAAAGCCCTCAAAATAATGAAAATAGTAAGTTGAGAGTGCAAAGTTTTACATTTTCTATAGAAAGAAAGTAACCCATCAAGATTTGTGCAGGGAGATACAAGGGTTTTTATCATATTGCCTCTACTGAGGTTGAATTGAGCCTATTCTCATAGAAATTTAAGAGATAAGAATAATGAAACTTACACAAGATTGTTGTAAAGGAGACGCCCTCCAAAGTCTTCAGAAATGAGCCTCAAAGATACTCTAATGGCAGTCAAACAAAGATGAGAGATATCAACAAATGGTAAGCAAAGGAAATACAATAGAAAAATACCAAGTGAGCTCAATAAAATGCTTCAAAACAGAGAATACTTTTCAGTTTCAAAACCAAAGACTTACCTTTGCAAGATTTTTTTTCAGGAAAATCATTAGAAACAACAGAATGAGTCACCATTCCACTCGCATGGCAGTGTTGAGTTTTCTCCAAAAATACAAGTGAAAAATGGAATGAGTTTCTTCTCCAAAAATACAAGTGAAAAATGAAATGGGATTAGGGCTTGGTTTCTTTTTGATTTAGGGTTTTTTCATTACCCTAGGCTGAATGGTTGATTTTTCACATTGTATTAAAGAAAATAGGTACCTTTTTATGATTTTTATTAGAAAAGTCAAATACCATTGCCCACTTTCCGGCTTCTTTACTTCATTTGATTTTGATTTCAAAATTAAATCTCCCACTTTTAAATATATTATAATATTATATTTATATTATATTATATTATAACAATTATATTATATAATATTATATAATATAAATATTATATAATATTATATAATATAAATATTATATAATATAAATATTATATTATATTATAATATAACAATTATATTATATTATTATATAATATATTATATATATAATAATAATATTAATATTATATAATATCATATTATATTATAATTTATTATTATAATATATTGTATTGTAATATAATATATTATTATTATATTGTATTATAATACAATACACTCCCTCAATTCATTTTTTTTTAATTAACCACTTTAATATCATATTGTCTAATTTTTATGTGTGACTAATTATTTAGTAATCTTTATTTGTGTTTTGAAATGAAAGATAGCCCTCAAAATGCAATTGGATTGTTTAAATCATATTTTATTAGTGAAATTGACCACAATTTCTCTTTGATACATTTGACATGCTAACACAACAGGAAAATAAAACTGGCTTCAAATCATAGTTAAAAACATTAATGATTCATTAACATCATGAGTAATAAAAGTTAAAGAATGTAAATGTTATTTTTTTTTATAAAATATGTGAAGGCCTTAAGACTGCACTGAGAGCCAATGCCTTCCACACAATAAGTATTTTTGGTGCATCAAGCAACCTAGGCGGCCAAATGGCCCCCTTAGGTAGGGGTGCCATGAGGGGGGCTTAAGCTCTATGGATTATGATCAAATTTGAAAGAAAAAATAACAGAGTAATAGTCATTAATTTAGTCAATTATTTAGTCATTTTTATTTGTTTGATATTAGTAATTTATTTAGTCATTTAGTTGTGATTTTACCCGATGACCAAATTAATCACTTATAAATGACCAAATTAGTCATTTCTTTTCCAAATTCTACTAGTGAAAACATTGCAGCAACGAACATATTGACCCTAAATCCATAGATCCCTTGTGTGTTTGGAGGCTTCCTTTTTGGGGGCAACCCCTCTTTCTTTTGTTCCTTTTTATTTGCATGATACAACCTTACTTGGAAACATATGACTTGGAATAGGGGCTTTCCAAGTTGTCTCGCATGTCTTGTTTCTTTTTTCATTTTTCATTTGCTACTTTAAAGTAATTGCTCACAGAACGGTGTGCATAAATTCCTTTAAAGTGGGGGCATACATTGGAATTATTCATTTTGCATTTTTCTTTTTCTTCGTTCTTAGTGCAGCCTTGTTACTTCATATGATGTGTTTTTCACTTTGTGGATGACATTGGGTGTGATTTCCTTCATAAGTGTGGTCTATCTAAGCATATTGCATTCCTCTTGGTGGCTTGATGTGACACATTGCATCCCCTAAGTTGTGAATATTCTATTCTTTGATTGGTCCTCTCTCGGAGACATTAGACATAATGTTCCCTAAGTTATCAACCTCACATGATCTTAACAAGACCCATTTGAAAATTTTCTTTACATTTTGCATTTACATGGCCACCTTGCATAACACAACTTGCATGCTTGTGGTACCTTGCATTTGTTCATGAGTTCTAAGCATACGAAGCTTTGCTTGTCTCATGAAGCATGAACCAACATTGTCCTTTGTGGCACCTTATTAAAGTTATCACAAGGTATAACTTTAATATGGTTGAGCGGGAAGCCCATTATGTGGCATGACTTTCCCCATAGCCAACTGCTTGTGTGAGTGCATACCAACCGAGTGTATGTTTCTCACCTTTTGGGCCTTCTCACCCTGCGGGCGACCAAAATTTTTGTGGCCCTAGAGTGAGTAAACTTGGGATTTCTCACCTGACAGATAGCCATAAGTATCATTTCCCCAGAGTGAGTACACATTTCTTGTTTCAAACAAACAACCTAGATCTGATCCACAACGGGTTGGAAAAATGATTGAAGCTTTCATTCCTTATCATCATCTGTGTTCCTTTGTGCTTATGTTTGGTTTGCCATGGGATTGTGATCCTGGGGGCTTGATCATCCCTCTTGATTATTGTTGTCTTATATTACCAACGTGTGTGCATTTGGATCCCTCTCGATGTGCATGTTGGGCTACTTTAGCGAGAGTTTGAAGCAAGTTCATCCTCTCACTAAAGTGGGGGCTTAATGTGTCGCCAATAAAATGTATAGTTGACATTTTTATGCTTACTTGAGTCTCTCTTATGGACTTTGGCTTGATTTTTCCTAGATTTAATGTTGTAATGTGGCCAACACATTCACATTAGGCCTTGGACCCTTGTGAATCATTAAGACTTCTAGGATGTCTTGTAAAGGTGTTGTGAAGTGTTGTAACTCACTTTCACACTTTTCTAGGACCCTTTCATCATAATTCACCTAAATAACTCCTTTTTATCACTTACCAAGTCTTATTTCAAAGAGTTATAAAGTGTTGTAACCCACTTTCACACTTTTCTAGACTTATCATCACTAATTCAACCCTTTCTCATGTTTAAATGACCCCTTAATACACTTTCTGACCTTTTTTAAGTGTATTTTTGGGGATATTCTCGTTGGAAAACATTTAATGCCCTTTAATTCCCGACACCCGCTTAATTTTATTAAGTGGGACTAAGTCACCAATAGGGGCGACTTAGTCCTTTTTGGCACAAAACTCAAAATAATTTCAAATTTCTAGCAGGATTTTGTCCTCTAACCCTTGAGGTAAGCCTGTGATGTGTTATTTTTAGGAAATTTTAGTAAAATCATGTATAAATAAGGGTTTTTCCCCTCATTTTTCATCCTCTAATCTCTCCTATCTTCTACAATATCCTAATCTCTTGTGCTCATAAAGCATTCAATCTTACAAGCATTCAGGCAATCAAGCATAATCAAGTCATCCATTGGAGCACTTCATTGCATATCTACAAATTTTTATATCAAGGGTTTGGTAAGTATATGACATTGCATGTTGTTTATTTATCATTATCTTTCCATTTTATTTCATTTCATAGGGTTTGATTACCAAAGTGGGTTTTGACCAAGGCAAACCCCTATACTCTAACCCTTAACCATTTTTCCCTCTTTGCATGTGTGTTTGTAGACTTTTTATGCAGGTTTGTTAATGAAACAGGTGTTGAAAAGTGGTCAAGAATTCTTCAAAGTCACTCAAGTCAACATAACCCTAATGCTTGGAGACACTTTTTATCCCATTTTCTGTAAAATCAAGTGCAGACCTGAGGCTACAAGATTCTGTCCCGAAATTCTCAAAATCTACAAGTGGACTAAGTCGCCACTACTGGTGGATTAGTCCCATTTCCGGGCTTGAAAAGTGGTTTATGCATTTTTGGATACCCATTTGGTAGATTCCTATTTTGGCAATTTTTCCCAAAATTAGGACTAAGTCGCCTAGCCTGGCATAAGTGTCCCACTCAGCATTTTCAGTCAATTTTTTAGGATTCTAGAATCTCTCCTCATCAAGTTTTAGATTCCAGGTGCACCTCTTCAATTCTGTCATGTTATTTCATCATTTACTTGCATTTTTAGGCATTTCTGCATATCACTGTGTGTTTTCAAACAAGCTGCATTTCTTAAGTTTTGCATGATTAAATAATTTTATTTTCAGAGCAGTGCATAAGTACATTATAATTAGACATAATACATCACATTTACATTATCTTTGAGTGTTGACATTTACATTTTGGACCCCCATTTCTTTCTCCTTTTAGGTGAAAAACCCTAGAAGGAGCTAAAGTAGTGTGAGCAATCCAAAATCATTGTCCACACTATGGAACATCAATAGTCAACTTGAATGTAAGTTGTGGGAAACATAGCCAAGGCGTGTGAACTGTTGGATCAAACACCCTAAGCAATGTGAGCTCACTATTGTAGATTATACATTTTAATAAAGGAAAAATCTTTCAAAAACATGCAACTGGCAGTTGTGAGGCCATGCATCATCCCTTGGAATGCATGATTACAGATTATGCACGAAATGGATTTATTGAAAAGGCTTACAAAACATTCAAGCAAAATGTGATGTGCAGGATAAGTTTGTGAGCTATGGAATCTTGGACAAAAGGCTTCAAAAGAATGTTATATATTACAATGACATGATTGTAGGATGTGCAAAAAATAGATGTGTTGATGATGTAGTTGTAATCGCCCTTGGTATAAATTCAAGCAAATTATGAAAGCATTGAAAAGTCAAGTTAGTATTGATTGAAACTTCCATATAATTTTGCAACCGCAACTCAAATACCAAATGGGGAAAAGTTAATGTCTCATCAACAATAACACGCAAGTTAATAACCTCCTTTGAAGCATCAATAAGGTATGAAAAGCTACTGATTTCCTAGGATTCTATCGACACTTTCACACTGATTGACAAGTTAACAAAGGTTAACAACTTTGAAATAGTTGGTGATCTGCTTTAGAATGCCAATATAATTTTAATTAGCCTTTTCACACAAGTTAAAGTTCTTTTGAAACACCGATAGAAGTTTCCAAATTGCCTCAAAATTCCCATGGTGGTTGTCATATTATCCCAAAATTCCAACAAAGGATGCCACGACCTAGAAAAAGGAGATAATGCAAAAGAGTTATAACTACCATTTGAAGCAAATATGCATGAAAAGTATGGAAGTTTTGAACAAGGCATGCTTGCTAAGGATTTCATCAGATTTAAAGAGATTGTGAAAGGCACTTCAAACATCGATGGAATGAAAATTGGTATACTTTCTCAAGTTACTAACTCATTCAAAATTGTCGAAGACAAGTTGTTAACTCATTCTTTATTGACAATCTAGAAAAAATGGTTACTTGCGCTTGAAATAGCATCCGTATCATGCATGTTTTCAAAATCACATCGTGCCTATTAAAAACACTCAAACTGTTACATAACTATCACTAAAAATAGGCATTCAGAATATGGACATAAGTTATAAAAGGAAATCTTTTAAAGCTTTCATACCAAAATCAAAGGTTGGCAACAAGAAAGATTCATCTCTCGAAGCATAAAGGAGGAATAAAGATTATGTTAGAAGATTTGAAATGCAGCTACTCTGTTAAATATGTGTGTGAAAAAGATAAGCACAACTAGGAAGTAGGAAAGTGTGGTAAGGATTGAAACAACGAGAATAATTTTGTAGATGTGTTTACAAAGTTTTAGAGCACAAAAAAACACAATTTTTTTTGAAAGAAAATCATTCCGTGCAATGCAATAGAGTTGTTTGTTGATGCAATGCTGAGGTGGTGAATTTTGAAAAGAAGGTGAGAGCTCACAGTTTCAAAGTAGGATTTTTGTTAAAGAATTACAGTTACAACCATTTTATCTTGCATACCTACAAATGTGAAGGCACGAACCTTGGGAAATTTTCAACAATTTGTTTCAAAGAAGCTCTCTCTTAGGGAACAAGAAAGAATATGAGCTCATTGGGAAATATTTTAAATATTTTTAAAAAGGTGTAACTTGCTGGAGCATTAATAAAGAAAACCATTGCTGAGCAGTGGATAGGGAAATGTGCAGTTGTAAGGATTTCATACTATGTAATTGCAAACCTAGCTCATACGCATACAAAATTTATAAGTGTTTTAAGGTGCAACTATTTTCTTGGAGAAGCCTAGATAAAATACACTAATTGAATGCAAGAAATGTCTCGAAAAATATGTGCTTCAATGGAGTAGTTAGCCTCAAAGAAATATTTTTTTCTAGATATTCATCTAAGAGTTTTTTAATATTTATATGCATTCCCATTGAAAACATATTATATATTACAAACTTTCAAACCAAGATAAAACAAGTAGCCACAATACTCGAGAAATTTTCAATCATGAAATATAAGTATCAAGGTTATGAATTTCTTTCTATTCTTGAAAGTGCATTGCCCAAAATCTTAGACACCAAATTGGGTCACATAAGCATTGAAGATTTTTGGAAAACTATGAAAGAAGGAAAAAGGTCACCTTTAGCACAAAAAGTATTTGAAAGTGGTTTAGCACATGTTGTTGGGTTCCCTGTAGCAGTCTAGTGTCCTGATATTGCATTAGAATGTATCAAAGGATATAACCCAAAAAATAGAGAAATCAAGACAATTGATGATAAATTGGTGGCTAGATTAGAAAATATATCCATTGGCATCATCTTTAGGTTTCCCCTCAGAGATCAAGTTGTTTGTATTGACAAAGAGATTGATCATCAATATTTTAATGATCATAAGAACCAATATCTTAACACTAGCAAGAAATTGGTTATTGGCCTCCAAAGGGGGTAAGTTTTAGCTTCTGAAGGTCCTCCATAGGTCTTTTTTCATTGAAGATCTATTGCTAATTTGATAGTCCTTCTTCAATAGCTAGTGGGGGACAAAGATTTGACTCAATTTGAAAGGTGGTCGTATCTTTTTATCATGATCATTAGTATAGGGAATAAATTCATTGATTAGGGTGCTATTATTAGTGACAACTTGCATGAACAATTGACCAAATTTGAGACAAATCAATATTTTCATATGTCTTCTTATATTTTCTATGCAATTGCATGTATGAAGACTTGGCTAGGGCTCAGTACTAGAGTGGATGAAACCTTCATGATGCTGACTGTAAGGGAACTTCAAGGAAACACTACACTCAGAATATCTTTAGAGGCGAAAAATCTTATTAAATAATATGAGAGTTATTTCATACAGTTTCCAAAGTTTACTTATTTGTGGATTGGAGGATTTGATGGGTTTCCATATCAGTTACCTAGGTACATGGATGATAAAATTGTCTTGATAGAGTTGTGTAGGAAACTTAGTGTAGTCAACAAGAAATGCAGAGACAAAAATTAGAATGGAGTCCCTTTCCCTATTGGCCTCAACCATTATAGTTGCAAGTCTTCTTTTGATGCTCAAAATATTGAGCGATCATTGGTTAAAATTAGTCTCTTCCTTTACAAAAAAGAGTCCCATTTGATAGTAAAAATTATGTTATAATAAACTTAAATTTGGGACTAGGGTACTATCATTTCCCAAATAATGAAGATTTTTGGGAGGAATATGAAGTTTGGAAGAGAGATTGGATGAGGTTGACATTGAGACAAATCAAGGATTCAATTTGGATTGGTATGTAGGTACGATCATTGACGATGAAACAAACTTGTTAGATCCTTGTATTTTGAAAAGATCCAAGTTTAGCCCTTGTTGGGAATATGATGCCATTTAATTGTAATCCTAAACATTTATTTCATGCATCTCTTAAGTCCTTGGAAAGTGTTCCCCAACACTAGGATTAGAAAGAAATTAAATTTGAATGAAATGAACATGTAAATTGACATTTGTAATTAATTCTAAATGATAGGAACATGTGGGGACGCCCATGAAGAGATCCTACAAAATAGGAGCACATGGGGCACCCACATGGAAGGTGGAACTCACCTTGAGTTAAGTTAACTGTTTGGAGTAAAAGATAACACTTCAGTAATGTATGTAAAGATCCTAGAAGCTAGGGATTGATGTTTACATGCATAGAGTTCAGTTAAGTTTAGATTAGTTCATTTCATTTCAATTCAGTTTAGTTCAATTCAGTTCAGTTTAGTTATGGTTTAGTTATCTTCAGTTGCATGTAGTTAGTTTCAGTTGAATGCTAGTTGACTTTAGTTGACTTGGAATGCATGACTCATGACTTGATTTGCATGACAAATAATAGGTGACACATTCAGTTAAGTGGGGATGATCAATCATGCATGGTATTTGCATGAATGGTGGAGAGATATGTTTCAGTTAATAAAGATTGACTTGGACCCACCTTGGGCGCCCAAGTTGGAATCTTGGAGTTAACACTTTTGCATGATAAGATATTTTATAAGGCTGAGTTAAGTGGGCCCATTCTTGGGCGCCAACTTTGAGGATAAGATTAGAAGATATCTTCAAAATCAACGTTGAGTTATGACTTTAGTTTGGGACGCCCAAATGGATGAAGGACTTGTTTTGACATTGTTTTTCACGAAAGAACTCTACTTGCACAAGGATGGCATAGATATCTATGAGGATCTTTATCCTCTTGTAATTGTCAACTCTTTAGAGTTTACAATGTTCATAATTGTCTATTTATTGCAGCAAGTTGAAGAAAGTTCAATAAGATTTTATTGTAGGTTGTGAATAAGAATTGTTGAAGGAAAAAGAAGCATCTCAAGCAAGGATTGATAAATAATTATTGTAATCATTTTCTAAGGTTAAATAATACAAGAACTATTGATTCTGGTGGTGGAGTTTTTTCGTGAAAGGGTTTCCCCACGGTATATGCTGTGTCACTTCTATCTTCTGGTCTTATTCTTCTACAATCTTCTGTCTACTTCTACAAATGGTAAAATGAATCTAAACAAATAATCATCCAAAAAGAAATTGTAACAAAGAACACTTAATTAGATCTACAACTACAATAGTTTTACAAAGTATTAAGCTACATAATTACCTCCATTTTCAACATTTGGTATTAGAGTTGAGGTTGGGTAGAGTTTGGGACACCTTTCTCTAAAAAGTTTGAAGGCTTTTTGGCTGTAGTGGGAGCTTTTAATATTGTGTTATTAATGATTTTGGAAGGTAAGTTTGTTACAATGAGTTTTAAATCTTGTTTAGATATTGAAAAATTCAATGGATCTAATTATGAGATGTGGAAACTAAAAATGGAGGATCTCCTTGAAGAGAGAGATCAATGGTTAGCTATTGGTAATGAGACAAAGTCACCTACAACGATGTCAGATGAGGATTGGGCTAAGATTGATAAGAAGGCAAGAGGGACCATAAGATTATGTCTTGCCGATGCTATTCTCTTGAATGTTTCAGAAGAAACTACTGCATATAAGCTATGGAAGAGAATAGGTGATATCTATCAAACCAAAATCTTACTAATAAGTTGTATCTAAAAAGACAGTTGCATTATTTAAAGATGAAAGATGGTGATTCTATTGCAAATCATTTGAATTCTTTTAATTTGATTCTAAGTCAGTTAGCATTTGTAGATGTAAAGCTAGAAGATGAAGATAAATGCATATTGTTATTTTGTTCTTTACCAGAATCTTGGGAAAATCTAATTGTTGCTATTCGTGGTAGTGGTGCAGATCCGAAGATGGACAATATAATTCCTACTCTCCTATCAGAGGAGATGAGGAGGAAGTCTAAAATGGAAATCCAAGATTCCTTGTTTGTAAAAGATAGGCCTGAGAAAAAGGAACCTAAGGGAGACAAGGAAGGGAAGGGTAAGTTAGAAGGACAAAGTAAGGTAAAGCATTGGAATTGTGGTAAACCAAGACATGTGAAGAAGGATTGTAAGACAAGAAAAAGAGTTTTGATTCTTCTACAGAGGAATCCTTAGATGAGGGTAATCACGCTTTGATCATTTAATGTAAAAATGTTAGTGATGACTCTTTGCTTGATGTTAAAGATTGATCTTCATGAGGAGGATGGTAGTCATGATGACATGTGTAGCTCGTACCACAGTTCAGTGGGAGTTGTTGGCAGTGACATGGATGCATCATTGGTAAGGTTATCTTCATGTGATTGGGGATATGGTTTTTTATTAGTTTAGAGTGGTTGCTATTATGTCATGGTTTACTCTTGATATGCATTTAGAGTTTGGCATAGTACTTGTTCTCTTGAGACTAGGATTTATATATGTTATGGTGCATGTGATCTCCAAGTAGGAGATGGTTAGATCATGTTGTCATGTTTATGTTCTTGATTCATGATTGGAGCTTTGACTTTGATCTTGTGTAGTTCTCTTAAGTATTGGGTACATTAATAATTTGCTTGATTACTTCATGATAATGCTATGTTGCATTTGGAGTTTGGCATGGATTGGTTGCTTACAAGTCCTCATGAATACTTGGAGAAATAGGTGAGGCTTGAGTTCTCTTATGGTAAGAGATATATGTTGGAATGGTTACTTGTAAGAAAAGCTTTTTCAACAGTAAAGATCGAGAAGCCTACACCTTGGTTGGATGTGAGTTCAACACACTCGATGGTTTCACATGCCTCCAAAGAGGTAGTTTGGATACAGAGACTTGGGAAAGGTATTGGTTTTAATTACAAGTTAAACTTGAATGTGATAGTTAGAATGCTATGTGTTTAGCTAAAAATACAATGTATCATGCTTGTACTAAGCATGTTGATGTTCAGTATCACTTTGTGCAAGAAATGGTTGAGAGTGGGAAGGTATTAATTGAGAAAGTTGACACTTTAATTAATGCTATGGATTATCTTATGAAACCAGTTCCTATAGATAAGTTCTCTTGGTTTTAATCATTTGCTTGGAGCTTCATGATTATGCAGGTTGCATTTGAAGTTGGCATAGATTGATTAGTTGGTGTAGGAAGGCCATTGGCCTTGAGTCTTGTACTTTATTTATAATAATGATTCCTTGTTTAGAATAATTGCAATATATAATGTCAAGTGGGAGAATGTTGGGAATAAGATTCCATTTAATTGCAATCCTAAACATTTATTTCATGTATCTCATAAGTCCTTGGGAAGTGTTCCCCAACACTAGGATTAGAAAGAGATTAAATTTGAATGAAATGAACATGTAAATTGAAAATTTTAATTAATTCTAAATGATAGGAACATGTGGGGACGCCCATGAAGAGCTCCTACAAAATAGGAGCACATGGGGCACCCACATGGAACGTGGAACTCACCTTGAGTTAAGTTAACTATTTGGAGTAAAAGATAACAATTCAGTAATGCATGTAAAGAGCCTAGAAGTTAAAGATTTATGTTTACATGCATGGATTTTAGTTTAGTTAAATTCAAATCAGTTCAATTTAGTATTAGTTCAGTTTAGTTCAATTTAGTTCAGTTTAGTTTAGTTCAGTTATGGTTCAAATATCTTCAGTTGCATGTAGTTAGTTTCAATTGAATACTAGTTGACTTCAATTGACTTGGCATGCATGACTAATGACTTGAGTTGCATGACATATAACAAGTGACACTTTTAGTTAAGTGGGGATGATCAATCATGCATGGTATTTGCATGAATGGTGGAGAGATATGTTTCAGTTAATAGAGATTGACTTGGACCCACCTTGGGCGTCCAAGTTGGCATCTTGGAGTTAACAATTTTGCATGATAAGATATTTTATAAGGCCGAGTTAAGTGGGCCCATTCTTGGGTTCCAAATTTGAGGATAAGCTTAGAAGATATCTTCGGAATCAACGTTGAGTTATGACTTCAGTTTGGGATGCCCAAATGGATGAAGGACTTGTTTTGACATTTTTTTTCATAGAAGAAATCTACTTGCATAAGGATGGCATAAATATTTATGAGGATATTTATCCTCTTGTAATTGTCAACTCTTTAGAGTTTACAATGTTCATAATTGTCTATTCATTACATCAAGTTGAAGAGAGTTCAATCAGATTTTATTGCAAGTTGTGAAGAAGAATTTTTGAAGGAAAAAGAATCATCTCAAGCAAGGATTGATAAAGAATTATTGTAATCTTGTTCTAAGGTTAAATAATACAAGCACTATTGATTTTGGTGGAGTTTTTTCCCGAAAGGGTTTCTCCACGGTATATGATGTGTCACTTCTATCTTCTGGTTTTATTCTTCTACAATCTTCTGTCTACTTCTACAAATGGTAAAATGAATCTAAACAAATAATCATCCACAAAGAAATTGTAACAAAGAAAACTTAATTAGATCTACAACTACAATAGTTTTACAAAGTATTAAGCTACATAATTACCTCCATTTTCAACAACCCTTGCCACCTATCAATTGGGCATATCAAGAAATAAGAGAGGTCAGTGAAAGAACAATTTATGTACTCAAAATATTAGAAGATTGGGTGAAAATAAAAGTGTTTGAGATAATAGCCACAAAACCACCAAGCATAGGAGAAGCTTCTAGAAAGATAAATGATGGTAAAGAAAGTAATTCTACTACTCCTCTAGTTGTCAGTAGCACTTCTAGTTCTCAACATAATAATCTAGAAGGAGGCGATGATGAAGATCCATCCAAGAAGAATGCTTTTGAGAATATTTGTGGAGATGGTCCCAAGGTGGAAAAAAAAAGGATCTAAAGTCAAGGAAAGGTTACAACCTATTCAAGAAGAAGACAAGAAAAAAGGTTCGAAAGAATCTAAGGATGAATATGAAGGTGATGAACATATTTTAATGATATCTCCTTCCATTGTTGTTTTGTATCCTACATAGGAAGTACCTAATCTTCCTTGAGTTGTAGATCCACCACCTTTGTTAGATATGAATGTGCATTTAGAAGATATCTTTGAGTCACCTATTGTTCCCGTGCCTATAGTATCTTTCCCATAGGATACCAATATTCCAAAATTATCTCAAGGACATATGTCTTCTTGGCTAGAGCAATCTTTGTTGAGAAAAAGGAAAATTACTGAATTGGTCATTCTAGAATTTGATTTTGTTGCCAATTTGTTCCAAAATCCAGAAAAATCAAAGAAGACAAAGGTCACTTCTAGATTGATAGCATATCCTATATCCAAGAACATGTGTGTTGAAATAGCTCAACCTATCATAGAAAAAGATTTGAATGAGACTACTAAGGCTGATTTTAAAATTACCAAATTTGATATGGGTCCTTCAACTCATGAAGGTGATAATCATAATTTTCAAGTGTCAACTGCTAAACTGGTACAAAGAAAAAAGAAAGAAAAACATATAAAGGAGTAGCTAAAATAGTAGGCATAGATTTTGACTTCATTTATGAAATCTATTGTAGATACATCTACTTTTCTTCTAGATGCAATTCAGTCTTCCGCAGTTCCTGTTCCTGAAAGGAGTATTTAGAAAGAAATTATAGAGGGTGTGCAAAAATATCAATCATATGGGAAGGTAACAAAAAGATGGGTAAACCTGTTGAAAGTGAATGTTTTGAAATTCCTTGAAAATATTAGGTTTTTGACAAGACAAAAGTACAAAAGGAAGAGATCACAAAAGAGTTGAAAAGAATGAGAGAGGAATAAGTCATATGGAAAGGTATTTTGAAAGATATTCAGGAAATGAATCAATTGGATGTTAACATTTTAATAATTATCTATAGCATTGAAGAAGCTAAATTTGATTTGTGGATACAATGTTGAATGGAAGGTTGATATCTTCACTCAACTTTTGACAGAATAGGAAAAGCTTTTAGTGGCATGTGGAAAAATTGAGATAAAAGTATAGGATGATTTCAAATCACTTAATATTGAGATAATAAAAGAAGGTGAATTTTAGAATCAAGATATTCAAGTGATCAAGAACAAATTTGAAGATATGATCAATCTTTAGTTCCTCAAATGACAAGTTTTCAATGATGAGAAATCATGAGATTGTGTAGTATTTTTTCCACTCTTAGTGTGCATGAAATTCATCTACCAAATTATTACTAGGGTTTGGAGGAAATCTAGAAAGGTCATGAGAAACAAAAAACAAAATTGAGCAATGTGATCATCCACAAGAACAAACTTTGGCTCAAAATATCAAAGTTCTCAGAATTTTCAAAGCACAGTCTTCTCATCAAAGGAAAATGGTGGCACATAGGACTCCTGTAGAAGTTGTGATAGATGATATAGATAAAGGAAAAGAATTTTATTAGTAACTCCTATTGAACATGTGTCTTTAATGTCCTAAATGTTAAGTCACTTTGTTTTAATGTTATTATTTTGTAAAAGTGACTTTCATATTTCATAAAATTATAAGGAGTTAGGAAATAAGCCTTTTTGTATGAAAAGTGAGAGATATTTAACTTTAATAAAGTTACTTAATTTCTCTCAAATATTGTAAAAGGTAGTTATCTGGGTAGTTATATGTTAGTTACCAAGTAAATCCTATATGTACAAGGCTTTTTCCATTGTAAAAGGAATTTTGACAATTTCACAAATTAGCACAAAGGATTTTGGAGTTGTATAATTTCACAAAGTAATGGAAATCATTTTTGGATGTATAATTTTTTTGTAGTTTCCTTAGTTGTCTTGGGGTCCATGGTGACTCATGCAGTCTTTGGGATAGCTAGAAGTTTGAAACAACCAAAATAGTCACCTACTATTTTTAGTAAGTCGGCCTATTCAGGTCGTATGGACACAAAAATTGACCCTAAGGAGTGAAATTGAAAAATAATATTTTTGGTGAAAGAATCATCTCAAAATCCTGTATTGTTTGGAAGATATTAAATTTTCATTATGTAGAATTTCTCTAATGAAGTTTAAAACTGAAAAATTGAGGCCCTTCAGAGCCCCGAAACAAGGTGAAAAATCTTTGATCTTTTA
Organism: Sequoia sempervirens; assembly: GCA_007258455.2. NCBI lineage: Eukaryota > Viridiplantae > Streptophyta > Pinopsida > Cupressales > Cupressaceae > Sequoia > Sequoia sempervirens. The sequence continues at coordinate 24,185 of VDFB02328955.1, forward strand.
GATTTGGTGACAAATAGCTATAGATATCTTCACAAGCTTTCCAATGATATATTTCAATTAAAAATCTAACAGTCGGATCAAAAGTTATGGCCCCGAGAAGTTGCCCCACTAAAAAGTGAATTTCATTAAAATATCTTCCTAGGCAAGAAATCAAACGACGAGAATTTTGGTGCCAAAACAAAAGGGAAAGTACACTTTCTAGAAAATTCTATGGCAGTTATTGGGTAAAATAAAAGGGTTAAGTGGAGGTTGTAGAAGGTGGCTCCATTAGTGCAGATTGTAGCTTTGAATAATAGATTTTCTTTGAGAGTTGATTTTTCTATAATGAACCAAGCCCATGAGGCTGTAGCATTGTAATTTCCGAATCTGTAATTTCATTTTCTGAAAATAATTGAAAGTGAGTTATTTTCTATCTCACATCTTTTGTGTTGGTATCTATTGTTGTGTTTTGTGTGGTTTTCCGGGTGGTGTAGCCCTCATCAAGTGGTATCAAAGCGGGTTTTGTTGAGTGTGTAAACAAATCACTGAACATGAGGCAATTTGCACCAGGACTTGTGGTTGTAGGTTTATGAGAAAATTGATAAAAATGCCTCCGTGAAGAAACCATGGTGGTGGAAGAAATGTTAATGTACCAGAAGAGGGTTTTAGAGCCCTGTAGAGACAAGTTCAAGCATTGCAAGAGGAGCTACATTGAGGGTTTGAGCCAAGAAGAGGAGATGAAAGTGAAGATGAAGCTGAAAATGAGGAACAGTTCAAAGAAGAATAAGATGCAGTAGATCCAGAGCAAGTCAGATTATTTAAGGCCATCTCTAAGATTGGGAAAAGGCCAAAGATCGATGTTTCTACATTTTCTAGAAATCTTAATCCAAAAGAGGCGATTGATTGGATCAACAATATGGAGGAGTACTTTGAGTATGAGGAGGTGGAAGATCATGAGAGGGTCAAATTTGCAAAGACCAAGCTAAAGGGTCATGTGAATATTTGGTGGAAAGAGGTACAACTAGAAATAAATCGAAGAGGAAAAGAGAAAATAACCAGATGGGATAGGATGGTGGGAAAATTAAAAAGACAGTTCATTCTTGTGGACTATGAGCTAGATTAGTTGAAGATGTAGGGGTTGAAACAAGCGGGAAAATATGTCAAGGAGTATACAAAATAATTCTACCGTGTCTTGATTAGAATAGGTCATTCCAAGGCCAACAAGGAAAAATTTTCTCATTACATAAATGGGTTGAAGCCGAGTATTCAAGAAGAGTTTGGTCTAGTAAGAATGTCTACCATTGAATATGCATATTAGTTTGCTTTGAAGGTAGAAGAAAAGTTGAATAGAAGGTTTGAAACAAAGAAAAGAGGTGGGGGTCATGGTGGAAAGACCAGTGGATGGTCATTTGAGGTCGAAGTGAAGATCAAAAGAAGGGTGAAGGATTCAATAGTAGCCAGAACTAGAAAGGAGATAACACCTACTGCCCTTGTGATCAAAATAATGGAGACCAAAGAGGAAGAGGAAGATTTAGAAGAGGGCCGAGAAGAGGAGGCTTTCATGGAACCTTTTTCCAGTGCAGAGAAGGACATAGGGCCTATGAGTGTCCTCAAAATCAAGGAAGGACAAATAGATGACTTGAGGTAATGCATGAGTTGCACATGTAGATGAAGATGTTGAGTCTTCACATTTTAAGGATGTAGAAAGAGGAGAGGTCCTTGTTACTACAAGAGCCTTGTTGAATGAGGAGAGAGAAAAAATCAAAGGAATAATTTTTTTTGCACCATATGTAAGTGTGAAGGTAAAGTTTACAATGTTATTATTGATGGAGGTAGTACTGATAACCTTGTTTCAGAAGAGATGGTTAGTAAGTTGCGATTGGAGAGAAGGCATCCAAATCAATATTGAATTGCTTGGTTGCATAAGGACCATAAAGCTTTGGTAAATGAACAATGTCTGGTAAAGTTCAAGATTGGAAATTTCCATGATGAGGTATTGTGTGATATTATTCATATGGATGTTTGTCATATGTTATTAGGCAGACCATGGCAGTTTGATTGGCGAGCGGTGCATGATGGACAAGCTAACACTTATTCCTTGAAAAAGGATGGCATTTGTCATAAGTTGAAACCCTTGAGGGAGGAAGAACAAAAGGTATGCAGTAATGTAAGAATTGTTTTGGTTGATGGAAGAAAATTCCTAGAAGGTACGAGGCATGAGCATGTGTGTTTTGCATTGATCCCTAGAGTTGATAAAGAAGATACTAGTGAGGTACTTGTAGAGGTTTCAATTTTTTTGATTGAGTTTCAATCTCTTATTTATGATAACGTACCTAAAGGTTTACCTCTAGTAAGAAAGATTAGTCATTAGATGGACCTGATTCTTTGAGCCAGTTTTCCAAATAAGGCATCTCATAATGTGAATCCAACAAAGAGTGAAGAGTTGAACAAACAAGTGCAAGAGTTTTTGTGGAAGGGATTGATCAAAGAGAGTTTGAGTCCATGTGTAGTACCTGTAGTACTAGGACCAAAGAATGATGGGGAATGGCGGATGTTTACAAATTCTAGAGCCATCAACAAGATCACCATCAAGTATAGATTTCCCTTGCCAAGGATGGATGACATCATGGATTGTTTGAGTGGAGCTGAGTACTTCATGAAGATAGATTTGAAGATTGGTTATCACTAGATTCGGATTAGAGAAGGAAATGAATGGAAGACAATGTTCAAGACCAAAGAGGGCTTTTACGAGTGGTTAGTCATGCCCTTTGGGCTAACCAATGCACCAAGCACCTTCATGCGGCTCATGAATGAGGTATTGAAAGAGTTTTTTTGGGTAAATTTGTCATTGTTTATTTGGATGACATTTTAATTTTTAGCAAGACATTGGAGGAGCATTTGATGCATATCAAAAAGGTTTTTGAGAAGCTAAGAGAGAAGTTGTTGATCAATTTGAAGAAGTGTAGTTTTGTGAAAAGAGAGTTGGTATACGTGGGGTTTGTTGTCTCAGCAGAAGGTCTTAAGATGGACCCAGAGAAGGTAAAAGCTATCATTGAATGGCCTACACCAAGGAGTTCTACTGAGGTGAGATCTTTTCATGGTTTGGCTAGTTTTTATAGAAAGTTTATCAAAGGTTTTAGTAGTATTGGTGCACCTCTAACAAAAACAATGAGAGGGGATAGAAAAGAGTTTAAGTGGACTACAGGAGCAACAATTTTTTTTGATATGTTGAAGAAGAAAGTTACAAAGCAACTTGTTTTGGAACTTCCAGATTTCAACAAGGTATTTCAGGTAGATTGTGATGCTAGTGGTAGTGCCATTGGAGCTGTTTTGAGTCAAGAAGGTAAGCCTATTGCCTATTTTAGTGAGAAGTTGAATGATGCTAAGAAGAAATATTATGTCTATGATCAATAGTTTTATCCTATAGTCTAGGGTTTGAAGAAATGGAGACACTATTTGTTGCCATTTTTTTATATATTCTGATCACCAGGCTTTGTAGTATCTCAATATACAAGGAAAGTTAAATCAAAGGCACTTAAAATGGGTTGAGTTTTTGCAGAGTTATACTTTTTTTTTGAAGCATAGGAGTGGAAGGTCAATTAGAGTTGTAGATGCCTTGATAGAAGGAAAAAATTGTTGTTAGAGATGAATATAGAGGTTGTTGGGTTCAATGAACTCAAGAGTTTGTATCTTGAAGATCCAGACTTTGCAGAAGCTTGAAAGGCTTGTTTGGAACCTATTATATTGGATAGGACAAGATGGTTGGATTTCCTAATCCAAGATGGGATGTTGTTTAGAGGAAACCAATTGTGCATTCCATGGATTTATATGAGAGAGAATCTAATCAAGGAGAAGCATAGTGGAGGATTGGCTGGACATTTTGGTTGAGAAAAGATCATTTTTCTTATCAGTGAGAATTATTACTGGCCACAGTTACAACAAGATGTGAAGAAGTTTGTACAAAGTTGCAGAGTATGTCAGATGGTGAAATGAACAAGTTAGAATACTGGATTGTATTAGCCATTACCTGTACCTAAGAGGCCATGGGAGGACATTAGTATGGATTTTGTCCTTGGATTTCCATGGACACATAGAGGGCATGATTCCATATTTATGGTGGTGGATAGATTTTTAAAGATGATACATTTCATTCCATGTCATAAGACCAGTGATGCTGTTCATATTGCAGAGTTATTTTTCAAAGAGGTGGTGAGACTACATGGTCTACCAAAGAGTATAGTTTCAGGCAGAGATACAAAATTTTTTGGTTATTTTTGGAAGAGATTATGGAAGAAGTTGAAGAGAAATTTGAAGTTTAGTTCTGTGCACCATCCACAGACTGATGGAAAAATGAAGGTGGTGAATAGGAGTTTGAGTAACCTATTGAGATGCTTAGTAGGAGATAAACCAAAGGGATGGGATTTGATTTTACCATAGGAAAAATTTGCTTATAAAAATTCTATCAACAGGAGCACTGGTAAATCACCATTTTGGATTGTATATGGGAGTAGTCTGAGGAATGCTTTTGAACTGAGGAAGATGGATAGAGGAGAGAAGAATAGTGCTGAGGCTGAAGATTTTGCTGAGCACTTGAAGAATTTGCATGACGAGGTGAAGAAGCATATCAATAGATGAACTCTCAGTATAAGGCTAAGGAAAATTAGAAAAGGAGGTATAAGGAGTTTCAGGTAGGGGATGAAGTCATGGTTCATTTGTGAAAGGAGAGGTTTCTAGTTGGTACATACAATAAGTTAAAGATGAAGAAGTTTGGACCATGCAAGATCTTGAAGAAGCATGATTTAGGAAATGTGTATGAGGTAGAGTTGCCAAGTGAGATTCACGTTTCACCTTTGTTTAGCATTTCCAATTTGAAATAATATCATGAAGGCTCATTAAGGAGAATGAATTGACAAAGGCATAGTGGAACATTCTGACACCTACGTCAGAAAAAGAAGAGAGAAGAAATTCTAGATAGTCGTGTGGGTAGAAGCACAAGAAATAGGCAATATGTAGAGTACTTGGTGAAATGGAGAGGAAGGCCTATTGAATATTCGTCATGGTTATCTGAAGTTGAGGTTAACCATCTTGGTTTCCCTCTAACACCTAGGAAGTGACATGGTCACTTTTCAAATTACCTTGTGTGTTTGATGCAGGAGCATCCAGTGGTGTAAGGGCAATCTTGCATCACCCAAAAATATTGTATTTTCATTTTTTTGTAGTTTCCTTAGTTTTGTTGGGGCCCATGGTGACTCATGCAGTCTTTGGGATAGCTAGAAGTTTGAAACAACCAAAATAGTCACTTGCTATTTTCAGTAAGTCGGCCTATTCAGGTCGTATGGACACAAAAATTGACCCCAAGGAGTGAAATCAAAAAATAAGATTTTTGGTGAAAGAATCATCTCAAAATCCTATACCGTTTGGAAGATATTAAATTTTCATCTTGTGGAATTTCTCTAATGAAGTTTAAAATTGAAAAATTGAGGCCCTTTATAGCCTTGGAATAGGGTGCAAAATCTTTGATCTTTTAGATTTGGTGAAACATGGCTGTAGATCTCTTCACAAGGTTTCCAACAATATATTACAATTGAAAATATGACGGTCAGATCAAAAGTTATGGCCCCGAGAAGTTGCCCCACTAAAAAGTGAATTTTATTAAAATATCTTCCTAGGCAAGAAATTAAATGATGGGACTTTTGGTGCCAAAACAAAAGGGAAAGTACACTTTCTAGAACATTCTAGGGTGGTTATTGGGTAAAATAAAAGGGTTAAGTGGGGGTTGTAGAAGGTGGCTCCATTAGTGTAGATTGCGGCTCCAAATGATATATTTTCTTTGAGAGTTGATTTTGCTGTAATGAACCAAGCCCATGAGGCTATAACATTGTAATTTTATTTTCTAAAAATAATTGAAAGTGAGTTATTTTCTGTCTTGCATCTTTTGTGTTGGTATCTATTGTTGTATTTTGTGTGGTTTTCGAGAGGTGTATCCCTCATCAAGTGGCATTAGAGCAGGTTTTCCTGAGTGTGTAAACAGATCGCCGAACATGAGACATTTTGCACCAAGACATGTGGTTGTGGGTTTTTGAGAAAAGTGATCAAAATGCCTCTACGAAGAAATCGTGGTGGTGGAAGAAATGTTATTGTACCAAAAGAGGGTTTTAGAGCCCTACAAAGACAAGTTCAAGCACTGCAAGAGGAGTTGCATTGAGGGTTTGAGCCAAGAAGAGGAGATGAAAGTGAAGATGAAGTTGAAAATGAGGAACAGTTCAAAGAAGAACAAGATGCAGTAGATACAGAGCAAGTTAGATTATTTAAGGCCATCTCTAAGATTTGGAAAAGGCCAAAGATCGATGTTTCTACATTTTCTAGAAATCTTAACCCATAAGAGTTGATTGATTGGATCAACGATATAGAGGAGTACTTTGAGTATGAGGAGTCGAAAGATACTTTGATTGGATCAATCTTGAATACTTTACAAATAGCACAAGAATTGGCCATAAAGGTTGAATATGACCTTCTTAGTGTAGGAATATGGAACAAAGATTTGTACAAAAGAAAAGCACAAGGTAATCCCACTACTACTGATCCTATGGTGCAAAAGTTGGCTAATGATCTACTCTTGTTGAAGAAGAAACTTCCAAAAAATCCTCCACCTCGGTATCAAGATATCCCTAGGAGGAATTACATTCCATTTCAACAAAATAGACAAGCAAAGCTCCCACCTCCTCAACAAAGATTAGCTATTGAGCATCCAAGCTCAAGTAATCACAATACAACTATGCGTAATTTTTACCTGACAATAGATCATGATGGTACTTCTTGTCCGAAGATGGAAAGGTTCATGCAAATGAACAAAATAAATGAGAAAATTAAAGAATATATTGCTCTAGATGAAGAAACCAATCAATAATTTGGCCAACCATCAGTGAGTTTTCTTGAATATGAGTCTGATAATGAAGAATAAATAGTGCAAGATATAAATAATCACTCTTGCAATTATTTCACAAGAAACCAACACCAAGGATAAGAATATAAAGCCAAGGTGAATGTCGATGCCTCTTTTAAGGTTGAAGATACAACCCCTAAGCGTATTCTTTCCAAAAAGAAGAATCAAGAAGACCCCATATCATTTGATAAAGTGGAGCAATGTATGAAAATTATTGACCCCCTCTCAGCGTCTTCTGATGAATCCTTTGATTTCATTGAACATTGTAAAAAGATTTTTCAAATATCCCAAATGGAGTATCTAAAAACTAAGCCTCACCAATTAGAGAAGTTAGTTCAATGTATTAAAGGAGACTCTAAATCTCCCAAATGCATAGCTCATCAGGAATGAAATGAGTTTGAGAGTAGTGATAGTCAAGTAGAACCAGTCCCAAATGATATTCCTCTCATAGCTTCAGCCAATCCTGACAAACCATACCCATTTTACAAATCCTTGTGCATTATCGGGTGTAACCTTAGAAACTTTATAATTGATTTTGGAGCTTCATCTAATGTTATGCCATCTAAAGTAGCTCATGACTTAAGAATTTCCTTAAACAAACCCTTTGGAAAAATATATTCTATGGAATCAAAATAGGTACCACTTGTAGGTCAAATCAAGGATGCATAAGTTTCCTTAGCTACATATCCACAGAAGAAGTTGAAGCTCAACATTTTGTAGTGAATATTTCGACAAGCTATGGTATGTTACTGAGTAGAAGTTTTTGTAAAGATTTGGGTGGTGTAATTCAACTGGATTGGTCTCATGCTTTAATACCTCTTGGTGACAAAAAGGTCCACCTTAATCTTGAGCCCAAGGAAAAATACACTATTTTGAAGTTAGATGACCTGAGATAAGATATTTTATATGTTGAAACTGGCCCTGGTACTTACATGCTCACTTCAAAAGAGGAAGAAATGCATGAGCTTCTTGCTCTTGATATTTCTTCTAAAATTTGCATCATGTAGTTCAATGGAAGTTCTTCTTTTGGTTCAAGTGCAGGTATTATTCTCATTTCTCCTATAGGAGAAAAGTTTCCTAAGGCTTATAAGTTAGCAATTGAGATGACTAACAACATAGCAGAGTATGAAGCCTTAGTGTTGGGTCTATAGTATACTAAAGAAAAGGGGATTAAAAAGCTTAAAATTACAGGTGATGCAGAGTTGGTTGTTAACCAAGTTAGGAATAGATTCCATTAAACCAATAACAAAAGGCTCAAGAACTACAAAATAAAGTGTGCAATGATGAAATTGAAGGTTTTGATGCCTTCTCGATTCATGTTGTTCCATGGGAGGAGAACTCAAAAGTAGATTGTTTAGCAGTATCTACTTCTTTTTTGATCCCATATATTGCTTTTGAAAAAGATGTGTATTTGATTGATATGATTTATAGATCTAGTGTGCTCGAAAATAATCAAAATTGGTAGGTTTTTGATGATGATAAACATATTTCTTTTCTTGAAAAAAGTGGTTATTTTTCCAACTTGTTTTTTGAAGGTTCTTAGGTTTCAGAGAAGAATAGTACAATAGGAAAGTTAGAAGAAAGCCTTGAAGTGATGCAATTGGAGGGAAACACCATTCCTAGAGGTTTAGTTTCACTGAAAGAATTGCTTGATAAACAATATTGTGGTGTAAAAAGTAAAGTCAGTGAACACATAGATGATTCTCCTCCATATGTAAAAATTAATATTGGCTCTAAGGATGATCCTAAACTTATTCTTATTGGAAAATGTTGTTCTGCAGAGGAGAGATTGAAGCTAATTGCTTTACTTAGAGAATATATATGTGTTTGTATGGTGTTACAATGATCTCAAAAATTTCATGGATGGAGGGTTCAAACACCACATTTCTCTGAAAGACAGAGCTACCCCATTCAGGCAAAAAGAAGGACAATTCAATCCGAAGGTAGTGGATACCATTTTTTAAGAAGTAGATAAAATGTTGAAGGCTAGAATTATCTACCCTATCCGTAATTCCACATGGGTGGCGAATATTGTACCTATAAGGAAAAAGAATGGTGAGATTAGGATTTGTGTGTATTTTCACAATTTAAATCAAGCTTCTTTAAAAGATAACTATCTGCTTCCTAACATGGATCACATCTTTTAGATAGTTTTAGGATCCGAAATGATGTCAATGTTAGATGTGTTTTTTGGTTATAATTAATTCAGTGTAGGTCTTGAAGACCAACACAAAACTACATTTACTAGACCATGGGGTACCTTTGCTTATAACATAATGCCTTTAGGATTAATGAATGCAGGAGCAACCTTTTAGAGAGAAATGGATCTATCTTTTGGTGATTTTTTAAATAAGATCATTTTTATTTATCTAGATGACTTGACAGTTTTCTCAAAGAAGCATGAAGATCACATCTATCACTTGGAATGTGTGTTGCAAAGATGTTGACAACAAGGTATTTCCCTCAACCCAAAGAAGTCAATTTTCGCTGTTACGGAAGGCAAGTTACTTGGACACATCATGTCTAAGGAAGGAATTTGCATTGATCTTGAATGAGTTAAAGCAATTCGACAGTTGTCTCTGCCTTCTAGTAAGCAGTGTAAGGTTGTTCTTTGGCCAAATAAACTTCTTAAGGAAATTTGTGCCTGATTTTTTAAAGAAAACAAAATCTATTGTTGACATGATGAAGGGTAATATTATTTTTAAATGGATGAATGAAGACAAGAAAACATTTAATTAGATAAAATTTGTGCTAGCGAATGCTCCAATGCTCTCTTATATCTAGATTTTTCTAAGGAGTTTAACATATATACATTATGATTTTGAAACCACTTTTCCGTCTATCTTGACACAATATAATGAAGAAAAAGTGGAAGCACCTATCACTTTCATGAGTGTTCCCTTAAAGAAGAATGAATTGAAGTACTCTTCTATTGAAAAACATGCATACTTTATTGTAAGAGTAGTGAAACAATTCAGATCTTATATCCTCAATGCTCATTCCACTATTTATGTGCCTAATACAACTATAAAAACTATTCTCACCAACAAGAAATTGGTACGAATAAAAGAGCTTCATGGATCACCAAAGTGCAAGAATATGATGTTGATATCAAGCCCACTAAGTTGGTGAGAGGAAAAGGTTTATGCAAATTGATTGCAAAGAATGAACTAGAAACACAGGAATAAGAAGAATCTAAATTACCCCTTGTCCTCCTTGTTGGGGTAATAGACATGAATGGTTTTCAGACATAGCATATTTTCTTATATATGGAGAATGTCCTAAAAATTTGTCTCCTAAGCTAAAAAGGGTAATTAAATTAAGGGAAACAAATTATATCATTTGGGGTGATACTCTAAACAAAAATGGAATTGATGGTACTTTCCTTAGATATGTAGACAAAGAGCAACAAAAGATACTTCTTCAGTGCTTGCATAAGAGGCTTGCAGTGGTAGTTTCTCATCATTTGTTACAACATTCAAAATTCTTTGGAATTATTTTTATTGGCCTAGTTTATTTCGGGATGCGAAAGAATGGGTGAAACGGTGTGAATCTTGTCAACAGTTCAAAGGAAAGGTAAAGCTTACCACATTGCCACTAAAGCTAGTTGTGATTGAAGAACCATTTCAACAACGGGGTCTTGATTTCATTGGCCCAATTCATCCAAATTCTAGTGCTAATCATACTCATATTCTAGTGGCTACAAATTATTTTACAAAATGGGTGGAGGAAGCTCTAGTGAAACATACATTGTTAGAAGTGGTATGTAATTTCATTAAAGAAAATATCTTAGTACAGTTTGGTGTTCTGCACAAAATCATCACTAATAATGCCACTAATTTTTCTTCCCATGAAATATCGACCTTTTGTTACAAGTATGGGATCATGCTAACTCACGCTTTTGATTATTACCCTCAAGGAAATGGCCAAGTGAAGGCTAATAATAAGAATATTGTTGCAAATATGCATAAAATGGTTGATGAAAATAAAAGAAATTGGCATAAGAAGTTATATGATACCTTACGAGAGAACAATACGATTGTGAAGAGAGTAATTGGGATTTCTCCATTCCAATTGGTTTTTGGAGTAGAAGCTAAAATATCCATTCCATTAGAGCTTGCCTCTTTACATCTTCAGAAGGCACTAGAAGATTATGAATTTAAAGATGTATTAGAAAAGAGAATCTTGTACTTGACCAAAATGGAAGAAGAAAGAGAAGTTGTTGAAAAAATCAAAGAACATCAACTTTGAGTGAAGAAATTATTTGACACAAAGACCAAATCAAGGCAATTCAAAGTTGGTGATTTTGTTTTATTGTGGGATAAACAAAGGGAATCAAAAGGAATGCACAATAAATTTGATTCCTTATGGAAAGGTCTATTCCAGATTAGGCAAGTCTATGGAAAAGACTCATTCTATTTGGCCTATCTGGATGGTACACATTTGAAACTTCCTTATAGTGGCCAATATTTGAAGGTATCTTATTAGTGAAGCAAGTGTCCCCTGTATTTGTACATAGGTTATTTAGGAGATTTTGGTTATGTTTCTTTTCCTATCGTGTGTGTGCATCATTTTGTGTCTTGACATGTCCCCTTGTAAAGTTTCTTTCCTTTTCCCTTTGTGCTTGTGACTCTATTTCCCAATGGATAATGCACTAATCTTTTCACCTAGAATCTGGGTTTATCCTGTGTCCTTTGTAGTCCTTGTCCCCAGTCAGAGCTAGTTGTTAACCTAGTTTTTAAACTCGGAAAATTTTAATCTTTTGAGTCAAAATCCTTGCATTGAGAGCCTTCTAGTCAAAAGTATCTCCTATCATCCAAAAATCTAGAGTATCTTGCCATTTTGAAGAAAACTCGTTAGTTGTCCCAATCACAAGCCTTACAAGCAATGATGCAGATTGGGAAAATTCATGAAAACAATTAAATTTGAAAATCAGTGTAATCTGGTGCAAATTTTTTCAATGAGAATATTTATAGGGATATTTTGACCAATATGACCAGTTTCCAAGTTGTGGTAACTCAGAAGTTTGTAAGATATTAAAAGTTCATTTTTTTGCAATGTGATCCATGGAAATAATTAAATCTAAAGTTATATTAAAGATGGAGCTAAAATCCTTTGCAAGGTGGTTTCTAATGTTCTTATATGCAATGTGGTCAATAATGAAAGGGATTATTTGATTGACAATTTGGTCCAAGCTATCGATGCAAGTTTCCAAGTCTTCTTCAAACATCGAAAAAGGTGGACAAAGAAATAGATAGTTTTTTTTATTAACTTTCAGCCATTTGATATGTTAATAAGTTTGTTTTGAATGCTGATATAGTCTTGATCAGAAATTTTGTGAAGGTTCATAACTACCCTCCAAGCACCAATGAGGTTGTGAATAGTTGTGAAAACACTAATGGAGGAAATGGTATTGATGCATAAACCATAAAATAGGAATTTTAAAAGTTGTCTTTAGCTCCAAACACCAATGGAAAAAGAAAATCAAATACCCATCGGTTATTATAGGCAAGTTAGTAACGGCCGGGCTTAAGTATCACACAATAAGCCCTGACTAGTCAATGTTTTTTGTCGTTTTCTATTTTCCGTTGGGGTATGTCCAGCATTGGCTATGCTATGGTCATCCCATGGCTCATGCATAGACATAGGGATTTTGTCAAGGAAGTACTGTAACTCGGCAGCAAATTTCAAATCACGGCTGTACTCTCCGCAGCTAGCAAATTTACTCTGCTAAAAACTCTAAAAGCCACCTGCTATTATTAATTTCCACTGCACCTAAATTGAATTTCAAGCTGGCCTAAATTTTCAATCTGCTTTTCATTTTGCCTCAGCGATCTCCATTCTCTGTTTGGCATGCACATACTTTCTCGAATGGCAAAAGTTCCCTCAAATGGCTTAAGACTGTTATCTTAAGGTTAGAAGTTCTTTTAAATTTGGACTATTGAAATTGAGATGATCTTGGATTATTTATTCTCAACCTGCGTGTTCGTCAATGATCCATGGTCTTTTTTAATTCATTCAAAAAAATGGATCTTTCTTTTAACGATAGGTGCGATTTTTTTGAGAACGAAATTATTTTCCATAGTTGTTTTGATTGTTTCTAAATTTTGGTTTTATTTGTATGGAAATCAAATTCATCGGTTATGTTAGACCATCTAGGATCAATATTTTTATTTGGCATGTGTAGTGACTATGAATATAGCTCTCAATGATAAATAATAAAGATTTTTCACTACAAATCTGACCCGCTTCCCCATTTGTCTTTTAGTTTTAAGGATATGATTGTCCTCTTGGAATTGCAAGAATGTGTTAAGACCTGTGTTGCACTTGGAGATCAATCTATCTTTGGGGGTTCAAGAGGGGTGCGGGGTTCATCAGGTTGGGATCTCTCTAAATGGGGTTTTGGGGCAATAGTCTTTAAAGCAAAATTTAATGTTAAAAACCTACTTTTTTTAAAGAGAAAATTGATGTAGTTTAGATCTAATAGTGCTGTTATGTTAAAGATATTGTATATAGTTTTGTAATTTAAAAAGAGAACTATACATTTGACTGTTGTAAAAACTGTAGTACTATTTTAACAAATTAAACCCTATTTGGGGCTTCTATGATCTAGGTAATGTTTCATTGAAAAAAGAGTAAAGAGGATTTGGTTTAGCTTTATTGAGCTTAAGTGTTTTTCATATGGTTATTGTTGTTTAATAAATTAGTTGTTGATGATGCCATTTTGAGTCTTGGGTCTAAGTCCTATTTGGTTTATGGGACAGTTGGATTTTTTTGTTTTCTTTTTATAGTCCTTATGCTAAGAAATTATAGCATTTCTTTCTTCCCATTTGGACTTTATTTCTAGTAAATGCACGATATTGGTCAAGGCATGTCATTTTATTTGGAAAGACTAGATTTTTTATTCTCCTCTTGCTAAAATTTTAGATAGGTTGTGGTTGGTCCCTCTAAATTTCTTTGATTTATATGGATTGATAAAAATAAAGAGCTTTTTTAGGATAGTAAACATATGCTTGATGAATTTTCTCAAAACTATAGTTTCCTTTGTTGCCAACAATTTTGTATTGTAGTTGCATAAGAGGAGTGAGGATATTAAAACAAATATTGTAGATGAGGACTCTATTCTTGACGCTGGGTTCTTGTAGCATGGGACATGGTTGCTAAAGATGTGTTGTATGACCAATATCACTAGCTTGTGCAGAGTGGTGTTGATATGATTGGAAATTTTGGGTCTCTTGAGCCAAATAATTGTACTTTTTAACAAAGTGTTTCTTGACCATCTTAATACTTCTGATATGATTGTATCTACTCATGTTTTATTGCTTTTGGTGTTGTTGATGTTGTTCTTAGTGGCATAGAGGATTGTTCTCATGTTGGTGTTTTTGGTATTAGATCTTATGTCCATGATAATGGTGTTTTTCCTGATGTCTAACACTATACTAATGTGTATGCTATTCCTAATTCAATTGCTAGAAAAAGGGGAAAATGTAGCTATTAATGTTTTTGGGCAAGATGATTAATTTTCTATTGGTATTTCTTCTAATAGAAAATGTGATGGTACCTTTTCCTCATTACTAGTTTTTCCTATTAGAATGTTTCTCATGTCCTAGTTACAAAAGTATGTGGATTTCAAATTTTTATCTTTGGAGAGGAATGCTAAAGCTTTTATTAGAAAATTGGACAAGAAGAAGGGTGAAAATTGTTCTAGTTAAGTGGCAAGTTGGTTTTCTTTGTAATATGGCTCTAGTTACTTTTCTATGTAATTTACCTTACTTATTGTTAGTTTTTGTGTATTTTCTATTATATATGTTCCCAATTTGTAGTGTTGAAGTGATGTTATTGACTATGGTAGGGTTTGTGTGATCATGTTTGGCCTTTTTGATGATGGCCTGGACATTTATTTGTAGTAAATGTTCAATTTTATGAATTGTCTTTGGTTCCCCTCCTTTTAGTTTAGGCTAAGAGGTGGTTTGGGTTACAATATTGGACTATTTAGATTTGTTATCCCTTTATGTCCACATTTATTTCCTTTTTGTCTCTTCTAACTTAATGTTTATATATCTTTGCGATCAATTGCTCATATAAACTATATTTATATAAACTATTTTCAATATTAAACAAATATAATAAACATGAAAAGAATTCATATATATCAAGTAAAAAGAAAGAAGCTACTACACTCAATTTTACATCTTTTTATTATCTACAATAGGAACTATGTTATATACCTCTATTATTTTGAGGGCTATAACTATAAGATCCACTTCTATTTGAAATGGATTGAAGAGAAGAAAATTCACATCCTATGTATATAGGTTTGAGACAACATCCCTTTGACAAATGGGCTAGAGATAGATCAATTGTATATGATAGTCAATCTAAATTAGAGCAAGTTCAATTTTTCTATGCATCACTTATATTTTCCATCTAGGAAATATACTATGACCAAAGCGGGAGATAAAACGGGTTCAATTTCACATTGAACCAAAGGTAAATTTGAGAAAAGCTAGCAAATTCATATAGTTCCAGTAGTGACATAGTAGAGTGGGAGTATAACCTATGATTATATTATATTAAAATATATTGAAAAAGATAGGCCTAAATGATAAACTTCTAAGCTCTAGAATCATACAATATTACATCACAAATGAGTTGCAAAAAAAATAATAATAATAAAATAATAGAATTAACAATCATATCAACAACACAAAGATTTAGATGGCTAAATCTTAGTAGTACACTAGAGAAATATCCATAGAACAAAATATCAATATTCTTACTGCTCAGAAAAAAACTACAGTTTTTACAAGTCATTGTAGTTCTCTTTTTAAATTACAAAACTATATACAATATCTTCAACATAACAGCACTAATAGATCTAAATTACCCCAATTTTCTCTTTAAAAAATGTAGATTTTTAACATAAAATTTTTGCTTTAAAGACTATTGCACTGAAACCCCATTTAGAGAGTTCCCAACCTAATGAACCCCGCACTCCTGTTGAAGCCCCAAAGATAGATTGATCTCAAAACCCAACACAGGTCCAAATTTTAACACATTGTTCTTGCAATTCCAAGAGGACAGTCGTATCATTAAAACAAAAGACAAATGGGGAAGCAGGTCAGATTTGCAGTGAAAAATATTTATTATGTTTATCATTGAGAGATATATTCGTAGTCACTGCACAGGCCAAATAAAAATATTGATCCTGGATGGTCTGATGTAACCAATGAATCTGATTTCCACATAATCAAAAGCAAAATTCAGAAACAGTCAAACAACTATTGAAAATAATTTCGTTCTCAAAAAAATCGCACCTATTGTTCAAAGAAAGATCCATTTTTTTGAATGAATTAAAAAAAACATTGATCGTTGACGGACACGCAGGTTGAGAATAAATAAGTCAAGATCATCTGCATTTCCATAGTCCAAATTTAAAAGAACTTCTAACCCTAAGATAACAGTCGTAAGCCATTTGAGGGCGCTTTTGCCATTCGAGAAAGTCTGTGCATACAAAACAGAGAATGGAGATCGCTGGGGAAAAATGAAAAGTAGATTGAAAATTTAGGCGGGATTGAAATTCAATTTAGGCACGGTGGAAATTAATAATAGCAGGTGGCTTGAGTATTCAACAGAGTAAATGTGCTAGCTGCGGAGAGTACGGCCGTGATTTGAAATTCACTGCCGAGTTACAGTACTTCCCTACAAAATCACTCAGACTATGCATGAGCCATAGGATGACCATAGCATAGCCAGTGCTGGACAGGCAGCGTCTATCCAGCCCCAGGAATGCACCGGGGCATGGATGTGCCGCTCCATGCTGCATGGGATAGCATAGCATATCATTTAAACGTACTGACAACTTCCATTTTTTTTAATTCTCGAGTAGCAGATTCGTACAGTCAGCGAATAACTATATTTGTATAAATATTTGCTTAAGGGTTTTTGAACTTAGAAATAGTAGGGGAGAGGACCCAGTAGTTGTGCACCCTAACTTCACACTTCTAATTATCCTACGTGGAAATTTCAAATCACTCCCAATTTTTTACAGCAGCTTACTTGGCAAGTCCCCTGCTTATAACTTTCGTTTCAGGGCCACATCATCAAATATGATGCCACATCAGCATGCTTTTTGTCAAGGTGTCTAAAAAGGCCCAAAAAAAAAAGTGCTACCAATACTTGTGCATTCACATCATGGATAGTTGAACACTGATGTGGCATCACATGATTGGTTACTTTTAGATCGAAAGAATACATTTTGTTTAATTATGGGTAGTCGAGTCACAACTATTGGCATTATATAAACAACTACTATCACAACTATTGGGCATTATATTAACAACTACTATCACAACTATTGAAACATGCTCAACTATTGGGTC
>VDFB02328956.1:0-54669 GCA_007258455.2 Sequoia sempervirens
TTGATTCTTTTGTTGGTTCCATGTCATACCTTCAAACAAAGGTTACATATGAAGAGTATTACAAGGAACAAAGAACTCTTGCGATTGTGATGGCCAGCTAGAACTATCTATAGTGGAAGAGCCCTATATTCATAGGTCAATGCAAGAGCCCATTGATCAATCACAAACCTTGGACAATAATTCATCACAATTGTCATTTCCTTAGTTGTCCACTTTGTTTCTATTTTCTTCTCCTCATACAAAACAAGGAAAGCCTTAATCTCTTGTGTAACTTCAAACTCTATTGAATTACAAAGTTGCACATCTTGGCCACTATGCAAGGTGACATGAGATGGTTGATGCCTCCTCTCATCTACAACTCACAATACTTGCACACAACCATTCTTGTCTTTTTGCTTGGTGTGCAATGTTTCCAAGCAAGGTCTCTAGCCTTGCCATACTTCGGTTACTTGTCAATGTCATATCTCTTATCGAAAAAATTGAAACCCTAACAAAAAGAAAAAAAAAACATTATAAACCCTAGCTCCTAAACAAAGATATAAAGGGAAAAAATAAAATGATAATAATTTAGATATGAAAGAACCTAAGAAGAATGAAAGGAGAAAACAAAAGTCAAAATCAAAAGATAAAAACAAAGAGTTATCTTTCAAATGCAATCAATAAATTCATCAAATCAGTCTACAATCACTTGAAATCATTCATAATCACCTAAAAATTAATGAAATCTTTCCAAGTGTCATAAGCACAAAAGTATGGAGAAGAAAATGCAAAAAAAATAGGGATTTTTGCTAGTTTTCTGTTTTGAACTGTTATTATGCACCACTAGGCAAGTTATTCCTATAGACTTGCTGAGTTCCACAAGTTTAGCAGCAAGTACTTAGCTGAACTTTCCAGCAATTTTTTTGGCAAGTGACTCACCAGCATGTTTTAGCTCACAGGTTCTTGCAATTTGGTGAGTAGCTCATCAATTTTTAATCTATGGTCCTAATGTCCTATGGACATCACAAGAATGTTGAAGCTTGCAAGCTGTCCCCAAAACCCTACTAAATAGGGAGGGAAACCCATCAAATGTCCCTTAGATTGAGGATACATCCCAACGACATTCCACAAGTTCTTTGCTGAATGGGGACATGGAGGAGACATTTTGTCCCCATCCCCAAAACATTCTTAAATGAGGGTATGTTGAAAAACAAACCTGGTGACACATCCTTGAGGTAAACTAGTTCCAAGAAGAAGTCAAAATACCAAGATCTATTCATCTTGTCCTACAAATTGTTTATAAGGAGTTAACGCTATTTGTGTTGCCACATGGCACCTTGAGAGACCAATTATAATTAGTATGCACAAGCACAGGCTTATGAGGACTATGCTGAGCCTTAGAGCTCTTGATAGTTTCTACAATAGAGCTTTCAGCATTCATAACCTGTCATTTAGGAGGGATTTACTTCAGCATGAACATGGCACCTCTCAGCTTGTACTCGCAGATTTTTCGCTATTTTCGATTTGGCATTTCGGAAAAGTGAAAGTTCTTCAATAGACTCCACATACTGCTCTTGCTGCTGTATGACAATATTCATGTATTCAACACATTTGTCAGCCAGCCCAAATTCATTCTTATTGTTTCTCTACCATGTGCAAGACCCTGAGCAATCCACTTTCCAAATATTTAATATGGATCGTGAATGCACTTTTATGTAATATTCTTGTTAGTATTGTGCAGAGCAGATTCCCAAGCCTTAAGAGCAGCAGCAATAGCAGGATTATATTTGCAATTATCAGCTCAAAAAAACAATTGGGACTGAGAGTCATGAGAGTACTTTTGCATAGCAAGAATTCCTTCAGGTCAAGATTGGGCATTTCAAAGGACTTGTGGGCATCCCTAAGGTTGAAATCCTGGGTTGGAATACAAATTGTAGGTATTGAAAGGAAGCTGAAAGGGAGCAGAAGAAATACCAAACTGCAAAAAGGAGGGAACCATTTGAGCTCTAGCTCTAGCACTCATTTGATGTAGCTCAAATTAAGAACGAGATTATTGCTCAGAGCATGAGTTATATTCAGTTCAGAGAGAGGATGTATAACTGTAATTTGATCAAATCTATTCTGGGAACACCTAGTCACATGGGTTCTGTTGGCACCCATCCCTATTTCTACAAAAATTGTAAAAGTGTGCTCTCATGCTCTCATAAACTTGTGTTAGAACCAATCTGAGATAACTCAGACTAGGGTTTAAAATGTCTCTGTGTGGTTATGCCACATGCTCTAGCGCTAGCCAGTCCAACAGTTTCCATTGGATTGGCCTAATCAATCTCAACCAGTGTCTTGTGCCCTCAAGCTCTCTATGTTTTAATTTCATGTTGATGGGCACTTCAATTGTAATGGAATATATGGACCACTTACATGATGCCACATGTCATCTTGCTATAATTGGATGGTGAACCCATGATCTTTTTGTTGTGAATTCTTTGTGCTACATGGTTGCAGTATGCAAGCAAGTTAAAACATGCCAAATGGCACATGAATGCCATTCTTTGTTCGGCCAATATTTTTCTAGGTGATTGTGGCATAATTTTGACCTACATACATACCTTCAGGAAGCCTTGCCTAATCTCTATGATGGTGGTCAAACCCTATGTACATTGTAAATGGTTGTGCCCTAGGCACCCTAAGTTTAGGGATTTCTTCTTTCTACTGCAATGGAAATTTACCATCTACAGGTGCATTTATTGGATCCTTTGTGCTGTAGTCAAGCTTGTTTATAAGCTGTGAGCCATGTGGAATGTTGCCAGTATCATAGAGCCATGTGCAAAGTACTGATAGAGGATTTCAAGCTAAACAAGCAACCCAATCACTTGTTGATACATTTAATGCAGAATGCAGCTTGGACATGGCTCAAGGTGATATTTGTACAAGGTATGGGTGTCTCCCATGCTATTGCAAGCTTACAAAATGAATGTGTTGACTTGTATAGGGTTGGAGATTCTTCTTTCCTATACTACTATACCCTTTGGCAAATCCAATGCAGATTTCTTCCTGTACAAGTGCAAATTTTCTGCCTGAAAATGAATGTTGATTGTGGCAAGGTGTAAATATTGATTTGGCATGATATGTAAATTGTGAATACACACGAGACTGAACATTGAGTTGTAATTTTGTAAATGCTATATAAGAATATTTGTAAGATGTAATGTGGGTTTGTCAGTTTGGGGGTAGGGCCCTCCTATAAGTTATGTGTAATTTGATCAATGAATTCTTAGGCATCAATCGTAGCATGTTATGCTCTGTTTACCACCTACTTTCACTTGCCGTAAGTTTATTAAAGGAATTGAATGCAGAAATCCCTTTGTTTCATAAGTGTCTCCATGGTTGACTAAACATTTTCAGGAAATAGCATGCTATGTCCATTTCTAAGTTTACACTTGCTAACTTGATCCAGGCAGGGATTGTGAAATCGCTTACAATGTTTTAAAGTCTCTCTTTTAGTATGTCATGTTAATTTGTTTTGCCTGATTTTTTATTGTTCAATGATTGCTCATGCTTGAACATTTTTTGTTACTTAGGGGTTTGCTTTTGCTGATTATAGGGCCTAGCTTATGATTAACATCTGCATACCCGATTTTCAATTTGAATTTGCACTTGTGTGAGTGTTGACAGCAATGTTGTGACACAGTTGCCCATTAGATCAAAGCATTAGTCTGTATTGAGCTCCCCTTCTACACAACATTATTAAATCATTCATGAAACATCTTGTCCTTCAATTTTAGTGTTAGTTATGTCTTGCCCTCTCTTGTGACTCAGTGGTTCCAATTGTGCTAAGTTTTAAGTGAGCTAACTCCTAGTTAAACATCAAGGGAGTAATGTTGGGATTGTTTACAAGACGTATATGTGTATGATATGCTAAGGAAATTCATCTATGGTGATTGTGAATTGTTTTCATTTTCAATTGTATGTGCACGCTTGTCCTAAATTTGCTTATTATGAGGTCTAGTAGGCATGTTCATGGCTGTCATTAGGTCATGGATAGTCAAGGCCTAATTGTAAAACTTTCATTTCTTTTTAATTGTCATGTGACCTCAAGGATAACCCTCCTAGGTTTTTTTAGAGCCTAAAGAAAAAGATTAGCCCAATCCTACGCATTGGTCTTAGGCTGTCCAATTCTTGTTGATGAAATTTGCCTCTCTACTTGCATTGTCTTGTCCCCTTCTACATGAGTAGTGAGTGTTTCCTCCAAAGAACTAGAGCTACAATTTTAAAATCCAACAATTCCTTGAGTGCAATCCTTGTCAACATGAATGGATTCTCATGGAGATTGACCGGTGCCATCTTCTTGACATTCTTATTCTAAGTAGCATTAGTCTTCATCCACCCTTTGTTTTCACTCCTTTGATGTAATTATAGTTTTTTTCTACAAGAGCTTCCTCCACATTGACATTTGATGAACCCCATACCCTCTTTTATAGCCAGATGCCATGGTTTAGAACTTCTCCTCAAGCCCATTGCATATGAATATTGAATGCACTTGAGTGAAGGATTATTGATTCAATTGTGAAAGTCTAGAAGACAATAAAATATTTCACAAATTGAAGCAACAAAAGCAGATGATGCTTGAACCCCCACTAATATGACTTGATGGAAGCATAAATTGGGCTACACAATCTACACTTGATCTTTGAGGCAAGGTCATCCATATTGCAAGATCCATGATAAACAAATGCTTTCCCGCTCCCTTCAAACTAAACATTTCTTCCAACCACTTTAGCGGTAAAGAGGTCACCAAAGCCACTTGTTGCACTGTGCTTACTATAGTCATATAAACCATAGTTACAAGACTCGCCTAGACTTGCCAAGACTCGACGAGTCCCAAGGTGAGAAGGTCAAAATGAGTCCTAGGGACTTGGGATGCTGGTACCCAATGAATCCCTAGGACTCGCCGAGCCTTCCAAACTACCAAACCCAACGAGTCCCATAGGGTAGACTCGGCCACAGTTGGGGAAAAAATGTTAAAAAAAGATAATTAAAAAATGTAAAGTGTTAATCTGACATTTTCATTACTTTTTTTTTTCAAATTACAACACTCCAACGCTTGTTTGGTTTATGACATGCCCATCTAGGATTTACAAAAAAATATGAAAATAGTGTACGCCATGAAGGTCTGTGTGGTTTTGGAGGTCTTCATTTGAGCTTGGTGACAGGGGCTTTGCCCCTCGATCCCACCATGTATCGCAATAGGGAACACATCAAGGGCACTACCCCCAGACCCCACGAGGGGCAGTGCCCCTCAACCTCATTGGGAGCGCTACCCCCAGACCCCCACAAGGGGTGTTGGGCCTCAATCCCATTGGGGGCATTGGCCCCAAAAACCCCATCAAACTATAAGTCTAACCAAGTAATAGACCAATGATAAATCATGATAAAATCTACAAAATACATATCCCATGTTGCAAATCTTTGAATCTTCACAATCAAAAGCCACAATTAAGGATTATCTTGTAGTTGTTTTATACATTGGACAATGTGGTAAAACTTTGTGCCCTAGTTTTTGATGCTGGATTTATTTGTTTTGTGATTTGATGTTTTATGAGGGTTTTTTGATTTTTTTGTGTTTTTTGAAATGCTTATAGCAAAATAAAATGCAAAACATAAAGGAAATACAAGCAACTATGAAATCAACTCCTTCAAACTATGTTTTATTGCTCAATATTCAAGAGAATAGTCTATTACAAGCATACCCGAAATAAATAGATGGCATGCAGCTGCTGTTATTCACTTCTAGTCAAAAAAACAACTCAATACTGGTTCGATTCTCCCTTTGCAGGCTGCCTTTTTGATAGCAGATGGTATAGAAACCCTTATTCACCAAGAAAATGATGTAGTCTGACCCAAGGAGGGATTTTTTCTACAGCTGCTATTCAAACCCTTCAACAACCAATAAAATCTCCACTAGCACCCCTGTAGAAACCCTACGTACCAAGTTGAGATGGCACAGCAGCAATAATTAACCTTCTTCAAGATATCTTTAATGCCATTTAAAAACTGCAAGTAGATTAACTTTGAAAACCCTTTTGAAATCCCTTGAATACTGTAGCAGCACTTTAGCGGCACTATTCACGGGTACTGTAGCGATTTACTATTCACGGGTACTGTAGCGTTTACTGTAGTAGCCAACAATAAATAAATTCCACAATGCATCTGCAATGTCTTTTTAACCAGCAACCATACAGTCTTCAAATATTCAATAAATCTTCAACCCTAGATGAAATTCTTCACTTTAAAGCTCAAATAGAACACCTGGATGATGCCCTCAGAATGCCAAATTCAACAGGTATTGCACTGCTTCAAATGGCTGCAAACACTGAAGAAGTATCGTTCTCCAATGGCATGAGGATTGAAAACCCTTGGCTTCCACTCTCAGACAAAAACTTCATCAACAACAATCACAATCCAATGAATATCAAATAACCTCAAAGTGAAATATATATCCTCTCATGAGAAGTTCGAACTTCTCCAAAAAGGCAATTAATAACATTAAAAAATGTTATTTATTCGCATCCTTTTAATATTTCACTTAAAACTTAGGAGTTGGCCATTAATAATTTATTCATTAATTTGGCCCACTTTTAATGACGTTTTGACCCTCAAGTTATAACATTAAAATATAACCTTTTAATTAATTAATGTTATTTGAGCCAAATAACATTAATAACTTCTTAAATTCATCATTTCTCAATAGGCCATCTGAACTGGGGACTCATCTGATAATTCTCCATCCGATCACATGCCTTACTAAAAATAGTAAGGATCCCATTATGTCCAAGTCCGACTTACTATAAATAGTAAGTTGAGCCAACTGAGTCCTAGAAGCCTGGAACGAAAGCCAAAGCTACAAGTTTCTGAACACTAGAGACGATACAATCCCCCAGAAGACCTTCTAACCAACCCCATTAGCCTACGAGAGTCAAATTATAGGCTAATCTCCTTTGACAACTGATGTCAACAAAAAGGGGACATTACAGACAACTTGTTTAATATACAAGAACTACCATAGGCAAAATTGGCATGCTACAGTCATTATACTATTGAATACAAGTTAAGTCATAGTTGAGAAGAAATGCCATTTTCATAATGCAAAAATGTATCAATCATGCCTTGCACAAACAACTCATAGAACAATCCCATCTATTATTATCCTAGCTAAGGTGAAAGAAGAACATAACCATTTATCTTTTTACTTAACCATTCTTCTTTGTTAATGAGCTTGACAACAAAACATGCAGTCTTGAAGGCTTCAAAAAAACTTTAATAATAAATCCCTCACTTGAATATACACACCAATCACTCAAACACAAACAAATATCATGGCTACATCATCATCCAAGACCTATATTAGATGCCAATGCATGACTTGCCATGATGTTGGGATGAGTGATGCAAGCCTCTCTAAGCCATAGACTTATATTTTTAGTTTTGATTGATGCCGTGGATTTCATAATCCATGAGATTTGTATACATTTGACAATATTTATAATAGTTGGTATGAGTTTTCCACAGTGCATTAGTAAGAATATTGTGTGCTTTTGGTTTAAACTGTGTATATTTTTTGCTTGGTGTTTCAGATCACACCTAGTGATCCATCATTCTCCTCTTCATGTTGATGGATCATTGGGTGTGATCTGAAAAATCGAGCAAAAAATATACACAGTTTAAACTAGAAGCACACAATATTCTTAATATTTATAATTTTAAATTTATATATCTAACAATGTTGTTTCCTTCAGCTAAAAGCTAAAATTCATTTTTATGTTCATGCGATCGATGTATCTCTTGTGTATCTGGTCAAGTAGCTTCTATTTGATTACTTTATTGTGTCTTTAAAGTTTATTTATTAAAGGGTGCATGAAACAAGTTTTGAATCCTTCAAAATCTCTATATTTCATGGTTTTTTCAATTTGTTGAGTATGAGTCTGAGGCAACTCTGAGTCTTGTAACACTGATATAAACACACCACATACCAAGCAAGACACAACAATGACACACACATTCCTTCTTATTGGTGGATACACCACTGTGTATATTGAACTTCTAAGTAGGGTAGACCTTGACATCTATTGTTTGCATGCTACTAGCCAAAGTCTGTCTAAAGTTTAAATCCTATCAAAATGGGTACATTTTGACATCTATCATTTGCATGCTACTAGTGAAAGTCATCTAGACCCTATGATATGACTAGTTGCTCCTATTTGTAGAGCACATTGTTTTACTTTTTCCATTCTTGGAAGTTATAGCTAAGCTTAACTAATATGAGGGTCACAAGATTTCCAATTTCGTGTACATAAGGAAGAGTAGGAAAAAATATATTTTTAAGAGAATTGATGTCCTTTACCTATGTCTTTGAAATATCTCTCTCAATCTTGGTTGTGATGTCATAGAAGTCGTATCCTATATCTATCTCGGTTTCAACATTTTGTGGTGATTAGAAGAAACACATCAACTGATCTCAACACATGTAATAAGGGATTTACACACTCTAGATTGTTTGGTCTCATCACATTACCAACTAGGTTTATGCATTAATCTATGAATAGTATTATAAGTTTTTAGGAGTTAGTTTTGCCAATCCACCAAGGTACTCAACCTCTAGATATGTGCTAACTTCTAAATGCATGCATAAGCATTCACAACATACAATTAGATAGTCCTAAAGATCACCCACTTCATTTTTCACACGTAAGTGTACATATTGCAAGGAAAACACAAACCAAGCAGTTGTCTGACATTGTTTGTTATGATCAGACCTAGATTATGGTCATATCTTGGTTTATGGATTTCTTGATTCACCATTTTTCATCGTCCAAGTGAGTATATTAATCAATTCTTTGCGTCTCATTTAATTAGGATTGGTCACCTTCAATCTTAGGTTCCCAATGTTTCTTAGATCTGATTTTCCATCCTCATTTATAAAGCATTGTTTAACAGGTCTAATTAGATAACTTATCAAGATTCTTAGTTAACATAGAGTAGTGATGTTTAAAAAGTGTAACTTAATATTCACAGCCCCAAGCCTACAAGATCCATTGTTGCATAGGTAGGGTTACATAGTTCCTATTACCTTGGCACTTATCTTGCAATTCAATTTATTAGTATTCCATCTATTTTACTTAATAATTCTAACTACTCAACATATGTGTATTTAACCATGCATTGTACTACTAAAAACATTTTTTATCACGTGACTTTTGAATTTATCTTAAATGTAATAAAACTAACCTCACAACATTGTGACTTTAATCAGCATTGACTGTTAATTCAAATCCTATTGTATACCATTAATTCTAAACAAATATTATTGGTGACTTTAGTTATAGTCACTTAATAGCCTACATTCTAATCACCTATTATTTACTAGCTCTATTTTCTTTTAGATATAATAATATTATTAGTAATTCTAATCATTCCTCCCTCCCTTACCATATCTTCTATTTTAAAATCAAAACTCATCCTTTACCTATAATATTAGTAAATCTAATCATTTTTTTTTTTAACTTCCAATTCTATAACAAAATCTTATCTTTTATCCATATATTATTAGAAAATCTATTCATTTTATATTTTCCCTTCTCTAACAAAATCTTATGTTTTACCCTTAACATTCGTCAGTCTTCCACTTCTATAACAAGATCTTATCTTTTACTCATAACTTCAATAAGTTTTTTCATTTAATTTTCACTTCCATACATAGTAATAATCATGAGCTCACACATTTATTTACTTCTTTAACCCAATAACAATAAATTGTAACCCCCAATATTTCACTTAAGTAATGACCCCTGACCATTTCACTTGATAAACTTAATCTCACATAATAATATAATATATGCTAAGCCTTTCATACTATCTTTTCTTAAAGTCGTTTAAAGACATATTTAAGTTCCTTCTCATCAGTACTCAAACACTTTTTCCCAGGCGTTAACAAACAGAACACATGTAAGATGTGAGGGTTGGCATTATGTATGGTGTTTGGCCTTTTCAAATTTTGAGCATACACAGTCAGTGGTTTGAATTACTAACATCAAGCTTCATTTATCAACTGCACATAGATTTCCCATATTAATGCTGGACGAAAACACTGTCTGGGCTTATTAGTTCCTCAGTTTACCCTAGTTTACTCAGTAAGTAATAAGAAGTTCAATCATGCTACCACCTCCTTCCTTAATAATTTTCCCTTCAATAAGTCAAGACACTAATACTAACTTATAAGTTATATGATGTAAACAAAAATTACTGACAATTACTGATTCCTATTATACGTTACTCACAAGGTGAATCTAATATTTGGTTAGACTATTACCGTAACCCTATCTTGTTAATTTACTAAATTTACTTATGTTACAAAATTACCTTAAGAAATGATAAGTAAAAATTTACCTTAAAATATAAACAAAGAAACATGAAACAAAGTAAAAGAATTATTTAAATTAAAACTTGCATTAGCATATGCCTGAAAGGGAGAAGGAGACGTATCTAAATCAAACATTACCTTGGCTTCCTTGAAATGAAAGGAATGATTTGGACGTTTCAGACTGAACGCTTGTATCTTCTAGCAAATCCTCCTCTTATCTCTTGTATCTTCTAGCCACTTTCTGAAAAAATCCTCTTTTTAAATTTTTTTTGTTCTCGCCTTTTAATCTTCTTCTTCTCCCGTTTTGTAAAAAGTATTAACTTGATAACACCGGTTATCATCCACTCTCCATCCGCCAAATTTCTTTTAGATCATTTTAATTAGGCCATACCTTTTAAATGTCGCTGCCATGCCTTCTATAAATGAGCTGTCTGGTAAAGTGAGTAAATATTTCAATTAAATTCTTAAGTCAAACTTCTTTCCTTCAGAATTAATTCATTTCCTACTTGTCCATGCTCTAATAAGTGCATTGTTTGGTGGGGAGGGTTAATGGAACTAATAAACATTTTTTACTGTATTCATTAGTTATTGGCTGGTGAAGAATGCTTGAAGCCTTGAACTTTTACCGGATAAATATATAATTCTAGAATAGGACTTCCTATTTTCTGTGATATACTGTATTCATTAGTTATTGACTGGTGAAGAATGCTTGAAGCCTTGAACGTTTACCGTATAAATATATAATTCTAGAATAGGACTTCCTATTGTCTGTTATATATATGTATTAAAAAAATTTAAAATTGTTAATTACCCAATAATGTTTTTACCTATAGAATTAAGTTATTAACTATTAAATATTCCCTAAGAAGTATTATTTTAACTTATTATTATAATAATAATAATCAGAATTTAATGTATATTGAGAATAATAAATCTAAGATGACATTCTGGGATACTGAGCATATGTACTGATAGGAGCTCTGAGCTCTAACTGTTAGACTTGATCATTGCTAAAAGCCACGATTATATATCAGTTATAAATGAGGTGTGTAGTGCGTTCATAAATGTTTTTTAAGAGAATTGGAACTTTGAAGATGCACAAGCGTAGAGTTTTAATTTTAATGATGAATGTGTTCACATCTTAGGGCAGCAGTACATTTTTATCTATGTTACTTGGTCCCTCTACAAAACCCCCATACCCAAACTGGGCTAAATCCAATTCCCTAATCCCAGGAAAGAATCTCATTGGAAACATTATGGATTCTTCAAATCTTTGGATTCTTCCCATAAATGCCAAGTTAGCATGGTTTAGAGTTGATGTTCAATAAAGAGCAGTGAGTCATAAGTAAAACAGGATATAACTGGGGGTATTCAAAAAAGGGGGTCAACAATCTTTCATAAGTTAATGTGACCTTGTAACCAAAGATTCTCAAAATACCATGATCAATATGATCATTTACACTAACAAATTCTTCTAGTATTGAGTAAAGTTGTAAACTCAACTCCAATTGAAAGGAAACTTCATTTCTTTCTCTGATTTGAATTCTAAGGAACTTGAAAAGACTAGGAGGGAAAAAGGAACACTCACCCTTGGAGTACTTTTACAGTATAAGGATCAAAATTTGGTAGATGTATTTGGTTGTATGAGGGCTACCTTAAATCATTGCTGAGAAGATGGGTTTAGGCAATCTAAAATGGTACAGACATCCTCAACCTCTTTGACTACCGATAATCCTTTGGACATAGGTAAGTGTAGGATTTTAGAATAGACCCTAAAAACTCTACCCAAGACCTTTGGCAATCAAATTAATTACAATCACAGTTATATATTTAGAAGCAAAAATTGACAACCTAGGTGAATAGAAATTGCATTCTCATTAGCTATTCAAAAGAAAACATATATGTTTATAACTTCTTGAATAGATGAGCCACAATGACAAGTGCCCAAGAGGGGTTGAGTTAACTTCACATTAGAGAGGTGCCAACTCAACAAGTAGAGGCAACGGTGGTACCTAATTGCCATCAATCAAGGAACAATGAGGTAGAGGTGACACTTGATTACCTTTAATCAAGGATGACACATGTCCTTATTAACTACCTAGGATCAAACATATTACCTAAGGAAACTTAATAAAAGAGGTGCAATCAAATATTACACCAACAGGAAGAAAGCTGTTGATGAAGGTCCCTAAGCATTGCTACACTTGAAATGGAAGGATAGTGTACTTATGCGATTGTAAGGCTTGTTTTCTCTAGAGGAAAACTAGGAAAGGAAAAAGGATTATTGTGGTTGTGATACGAGGTTCAGATACAAATGATGTTAAAGCTTATGTTACTTAACTTTGACCTTGATATGAGTGGAAGCAATACTGAGATGGAGATTGAGACGGTTGGGGACTGAGAACTGGGAGAAAACAGAGTGGGAAAACGGGGGTGTTGGCAGTGGACCTCATGTTGTATTTGTTGATATTGCGAATCTCTAATGCTTGCATAAATCTTACTCTTTCTCCTGAAAAATTTGATAGTACTTATGCATTTAATAATGATCTTTCTATTGTTTACTTCTGTGTGTTGAGGTCTAGTCTCTGACATTTTTAGTGTCATAATTGCTGGCTCTTTGTAGTTTAATACTGTGGTTTGGACAATTGGTAACTTGGTAATTGTGACTGTTTTTAGCAGTTGTTTATTAGTTTTATTTAATCCCAAACTCGGGGCATAATAATCATTATTTTACTCAATATAATTAAACAGTATGATTAAATCGAATATGGTACATGGTTTACCTTCACTAAGCATGGTAGAAGTTGTAAAGCATGTGCATGTGGCAAACAATATAGGGAAAATTTTGCTAATTAAATAACAAATCAAAAATCAAAATGCACTTAGTTCACATTAAATAATATAGGTATTTTTCAAGTTCACTTGGAAGAGCAATATATTTCATCAATTCCATTGATGATTTCAAAGGGAAGATCTGGGTTCATCATCTCAAACATAAGTTAAATATATTTTCCAAATTCAAAGACTTTTAAGGCCAAAGCTAGAAAAAATGTGAAGTGACAAAATCAAAATTATGAGAAGCAACAGTGATGATGAGTACAAATCCATTGAATTTATCAAATTTGTAAACATCGTGGCATCAAACAGCAATTTGTTAAAATCACATACTTTGAAACAAACTGGTATGGCCAAACAAAGAACAGCCCCATTATGGAAATGACAAGATTTATGTTGTAATATATAAAAATTCTCTAAGGATAAATTTGTTCATGCAGTTGTCTAAAAATTAAATAAATGCCCTAGTATAGCATTTTGTAATATACTCCCGAAGCATTACCTGTTAGGAAACCCTTGGCAGTCTTTGTGATTTTGAATGTACTGCATATATACATGTACTTAATGAAAGAAGAACAAATTTAGATGCTAAAAGTGTCCAATGTATTCTTGTTTGGTATAGTAATAATTCAAAAAGATGCTCTAGAATCCTTTTGAGCATAAGATTGTAATCAATAAGGATGATGGATATGATGAAGGGGCTATACCTATTGGAAATCGCAATGACAAAAATAAATCAATTGATGTGAGTAAAAATAACAATGTCAAGCAAAAGTGGGGCGAGAAATGAAAGAAATCCATCTTCTTCCTTCAATTCTTTTCAGAAGAGAAAGCTCCCAAAATGCTATTTTGAAACCATGAAAGGCAACAAGTTGTAAGCATCAATATTAATGCAAGTGTTTAAACAAGAACTACTCATAATGTAAACTATGCATAATGTTCAATACTCCAAGCATTGATGAACCTCTGTCACATAAGGAGACTCAAAATCAACCTCAATGGCAAGATACCATGGAGGATGGAATTAATTCTATCTTGAAAATTATCACTTGGAATATTGTTAACTTCCCACAAAACAAAAGAATGAATGGATGCCAATGTGTTTATAGAGCTAGAATCAACTTTGATGGTTCTACTAATAGGTAGAATGCTCAAATTGCAGCCAAAGGTTATGCTCAACTTGAAGGTGCAGAAACATTTGCAATAGTCACAAAGACAACTATAATCAGATTGTTGAGTCTTGCAGCACAATTTGGTTGGGAGCTATACTAAATGGGTTTGAAGAGTGTCTTCCTCTATGGCATTCTTGATAGGGAGGTCTGAATGCGGCAACTTTAAGGCTTTGTTCAAATTAGTCAATAGCATCTTCTTTATAGGCTCAAGAAAATCTTGTATGGGCTAAAGCAATCTCCAAGAACTAGTTACTCTCTCATTGATGAGAAATTTACTTTCTGCAGTTTCACTAGATGTGAATGCGACCATAACTGTTTGTGAAAAACGAGGATGGTAAAATTGTTGTGTTTGTAATCTTTGTTGATGATCTCACCATCACAAGTACAACACTTGTAAAATCACCTCTTCGAAAAAGAATTGTAAATTTTTTAAGATGTCTAATCTATAGGTTCTTTGCATTATTTCTGAGGTGTGGGAGCATACCAAGAAAAGATATTTCAGTCTAAATATGCAGTCTATTGCAGCAGTTTCATACATAGGATTGTAAGTGCATTTTTTATGAGCTCTTCATCCATTTTTCATTGGAAGGATGCAAAAGGATTTTGAAGGGGAACAACAACCATCAAATTTGGACTATTTGACTTATATTCTGAATTCAAACCTCAAAGCTACAGACTCAGACTAGGCTGGTGGCATTGATGACATGAGGTCTGCATCAGAGCATGCATTATGCATTCATTTTTGGTTCTAGTGTGATTTACTGATGCAATAAGAAAAACTTACTGGCTCTTTGTCATCAACCATATCAGAATTCAAGGCAAGAATTACAGATAGATGACAAGTCATTTGATTAAGAAAGCTTCTTAGTCACTTTGGGCTTGTGTAAGATGCTTTTACAATACAGTTTTGTGACAATTAGAATACCGTTCAGCTTTTGAATAATCCTATGTTCCAAGATAGGACTAAGCATGTGGAGGTGCACACAATTTCATCCAAGAGTAGGTGTAGAGAAAAGCAATTGAATGAGTGTATATTCCAACTGCAGATCAAATGGCTAACATTTTAATGAATGGTTCATAAGGCACAACACTTGCTGAAGGTTTTACAAATGGGGCTACAAGCTAAGTGTGCTTAACCTTGGGGAAAACTCCTTGGTTAAGCGCGCTTGAGCTGGAGCAATACTGGGATGGGTGACCTCCCAGGACGGCCCAGTGCTTCACCTCTGTGAGCATCACCTAGATGCAATGAGTGCTAAGTGGATCATTCATTATCATGAGAGATGGGTTCTTGTGAATCACTACTCATGAAACATGGGTCAATGAGTTTGACTCGTAAAACTACACAGTTGAATCCTGATAGCAATATCATAATTTGATAGGCTATGGAAAATACCTCCTGCTTATCAATAGATGAGCTAAAGGGGCTCTATAATGAATGGTTCATAAGGCACAACACTTGCTGAAGGTTTTACAAATGGGGTTGCAAGCTAAGTGTGCTTAACCTTGGGGAAAACTCCTTGGGTAAGCGCGCTTGAGCTGGAGCAATACTAGGATGGGTGACCTCCCGGGACGGCCCAGTGCTTCACCTCTGTGAGCATCACCTAGATGCAATGAGTGCTAAGTGGATCATTCATTATCATGAGAGATGGGTTCTTGTGAATCGCTACTCATGAAACATGGGTCAATGAGTTTGACTCGTAAAACTACACGGTTGAATCCTGATAGCAATATCATAATTTTAACTAAAGCTTTACACAAGGAGAAAATTGAAATGTTTAGAAGACTTCTTCATGCAAAAGATATATGAATTAAACATTGTCTGAGGTGTCAGAATAATGATTAATTCCTGCCTATGAATGCTAATTTCTAATATTTTTGTGAGGTTCTAATATGTAGACCATGACAGTATGTATGTTAGGAATATCTTTCATTTTTTTATTATTCTATCCCTCTTATAACTCCTTCACATGTCCTCACTCTTTATGCTTGTCATTTAGTGTCATAGCTATTGTGGCTTGTTGTAAGGCTTCAAAGAACAATTTAACTTTAGAATTTTTCTCTATCTTACAACTTCCTCACATGCTGTAATTCCATATTACATGCATTCTCCTATGTGAGTCTCCTTCATACTCTTATTAATAGGTGGTGTGTTTCATCCAATTTCTAATTTGTTTAATTTGGAGTTATTTTTCACTCTTTTTATTGGTGGATGATTGTTTTATTATACATATATTCGACTTAATGCAAGACATCCTTTTAGTGTGATATATCTCAAAATGTTCTTGATTTGCAGACATCTACAATACAAAAAGAGCACTTGGCAATCAAAAACGTTTCAGCAACAAATTGTTAATGATGAGACCCAAATAGATGAAGTGAAATGAAAAAATTCATAGAAAATGATGAAGTCAAATGAGCAGTCCAACCACCCTAATTCTATTTAGAAACATATTCCTACTATATTTTAATGTAAAGATCCAGACCCAAAACAGTCTCATGAAAATAATAATAACTCATGATCTCATAAACATGGAATAAAAATGATACAACTTCATTAAGTAATAAATATCATAACACATCCTCATATGTGTAGTGCATAATCTAGGTAAAAGCACATAATATATTATAAACAAAAATACAACTCTGGTTCTCATGCCATGAAATCATCTAAATGTACAATCTGAAAGTGCAATACAAATAATGATACAATAATAATGTGAGGACATACAATATAGTCCCTGACCACCACCGACCCTCACGATCATCTGCAAGTCAAAAGATGAGAACATGGCTCAGGTGCTTTTCCACCCAACCACGAAGCTTACACTTCCCCAGAATTCTTCCTACTCAAAAAATACTCGACTCTGCACAAAGTACCTAGCAACCTAGAAATAAATAGCAGGAAGGAATCCTATTGCAAGCCTAATGTATATACATGCATTTCTAACATGAACATCTAATGTCCCACTATCAAGATATGGTAGAGAAATATATAAATAAATTTGCTAGGTAAATTTCATCTATTTACTAAGGTCATCTTATTTGGAAAGTATTTACATTTTTATATATGAATCACGATATTGAAACCAATCAACAAAACTAAAAGACTTCTGCACAACAATACAGAGCGACATTATGTTAAGGCTGCAAGTGTTCAACTATATGTTTTAAAACAGCAGGTCCTTGCTTCTTGTGGCGGCCTCAATGGTTTTTTTATCACTGGTTTAAGAAACAGCAATTAAATTCAAGGAAAACACAGGAGTAGGCCGATAGGAGGGGTCTATTTATGCCATCAATAATTAATGTAAAGCTTCAGCCATTCTTCGATATATGGCGCAGCGCATACCATCTGACAATCTCCTTTCAAAAATTTAACAAAAAAAAAAAAAAATCAGATTCAACTAAGCTGTATTGGGCCGTGGGATTTATTTTGTCTGGCAACAAAAAAAGAAACAAGTAAAAATTCCCATGAACCATGGCGATTGACTGCAATGGTATAGGTGCCACCCAATTCACAAGACATAAAATTAAATTCAAAATAAAATAAAAAGAATCTGCTGTTCTAAATGGAGGCGCAGTCTATAACAGTCTTAAAGAAAATTCAAAGCATAATTTATACATATGCATCCACGCTGACTGGGAAAAGGGAGAATAAAATGGCGAATTGGAAATGGAATTGGCGATTCGAAGCTCAAGCTGGCTGATGCAATTTATCTGCCCATCCAAGTCGTGGGTGAAAGGGGGATCGATTGCATTTTCACCTCTGAATATTTTAAACTTTCTTTTGAATTTTTTTTAAAGGTTTTGCTGCTCTCAACTGAGGCGTGGGTAAAGGGGCGATTCATCTACATTAAAATCCTTGAATTGGTTTTAAACAATGATTATAATTTTTTTTTAAATCTTGCACAATAAGATGGCTCCGTAGGAATGAGTGAATGGCAAATAAGATTTAAATGGAAACCCTCCTTTCTTGGTGGCGCCGCCCTCCTATTCATTTTTCTCTCTGCAATGGTCTTTCAGAATTTCATAACAGAGATTTAGTACAGCGACGCCCAACTAAAAGAGGGACAATGAGGCGATTTGGGATTGATATGGCGATGGCAAGAATATTTAGTAGTTTCAGATTTCTAAAAAGATAATACAGACTAAGCTATAACCAAGAAGGATGGTGTTAAATACCTATGACCTTTCAACTGTGAATGAGGGCCAGATTAATTCCACTTATATCAACCTCCTCAGCAATCTTATGTCCATGGTCGATGCCAATTGTCTGCAAATAAAATTCTCCAGAGGTTGCTGCTTACGGATGATCCTTTTCTCCATTACCAGTTGCCTATTTATCAAATTTTCTTGATATCCTCTCATGCAAATTTGTTTTTAACTTTCGTTCTTACAACTGGACTTTATCTGTCCATTGCATAATTTCATGCAATATTTCATTCAATTTAACTAATTTTTGTTTAATAAAATTTATTAATTTAATTTTTATTTTCTTCATTAAATAATATTATGTAATTTTTTCAATCCTTTTTAATTATTTGTATTTTTTAATAATAAACTAAAATTAATTTTATTTTAACAATAATAAACATGCAATTTAAATTTAATTTTTTATATATATTTTATTAATAAACTTTTTATATATTTATTTATATATAATAATAATTATTATATTAATATATATAATTTATAAAATCTATTATAAATAAAATCTTTTATTTTCTTAATCAATCATTTTAACTTTTGCAAACAAAATACCATATAACATAATTTTAATTTCTCAAATAATTTAACTTTCAAAACATAATAATCTTAAAGCATAATCATTAGTCAAAAATCATAACATTCAAACAATGACATATTCATAATAATGAAATGTAATTATGAATGCAACTACATGTGTGTGTACATGTATGGGGTTTTCATCCTCCTAATCATTTATCAAGCGGTTAGGATACCTCTACCTCAACCATGTTCTCGCTTTCAACACATTCATGCACTCATTCACACTCATATTTACATCAATAGATTAGTCCATAAAACCATAGCCGAAGCACATACAAGAAATTAAACTCATAATCATAACATAATAATTATTTTAATTTAATTTCTATGCATCCATATTAGCCATCAAGTTCAATTTCAATTTCAATTTCAAGCATTTTATAAAACATCTAATAAAAAACACATTTATCCACATTCATGAGATGTTCAACTAATATTCACAACCAGTTCAATTTATTTATCAATTACTTTATGCAAGAAAAATGAGATTTGATATTTTATTTTGTAAAGAAAATAATTTTACCCCACTAAGTGTGTTTTGGGCATGTATTAACTCAAGGGGTGTCTACACCTTCAATTTTTTATTCCACCTCGAACTTGAAGTTTCACCTTTCATCACATCACAAGCCTCTAGATCACTCTTCATGTTGTCATCCTTCCACCATTGATATTTTTACCTTGTCATTGATCTACCACAATGAGCAGCAACAACTCTATAAAATTCTTTATTCATATGGTTTATTTGCACTACATATACCAACATGTTCAATCTTATCTTTGTTCCTATACTACAACATATTTTTAAATTCCTTTATAGGCCGCAAACAATAATCTTGATTTCACCTTCTATTTTTTCTGTTGCTTTTGTATTTTAGCATTAAGAGCACTATGAGAAGATAATTTAGAGGCATTTGTTGTTGGCCTTGGTTTCTACTTTGCTTTTGTTCTTGTTTTGAGTCTCTTTGTTACTATTAAACTATCTTGTTCTTTAAAGAAGGTTGCCCTTAGGCTTCACTAAGGTTTGATACAATAGGTACGTTGATACCGATTTATTCCTTCAAGCCATTGGCATTTTTACTGGTCAATTCTCTTATTTTAGATACTCCTTAGATGCACATTTTTTCCTTCTTTCCTTAGAGGAGTCAACCAATGGATCTATCAAACAGGACACATCAACTCTACATCCAAGTCACTCGGGACTCTCCTTCACATCCTCTTAGCCCAAAGTAAGCTTTTTATGCTAACCATGTCTCATAGATTGTGGATGGTACCATCATTCAACCTGATTATCACCAACACCATTAATCACATGGCCTAAGGATCATGTATGGCCAACTAAGGATGTATTTCCACTAATTATGAGTTGAGACAAAACAATATGTTTGGTGTAGCAAGAGGACATGATATATTTGTTCCTCCAAGATTTAAAGATCGACGAGTGTTTTATTTTTTAGGCGTCTCTAGTGGGATTTAGAGGAAGTATCATTATTTGTATAGAGAGTTAGGTTGTTCTCTACAAACATTCTACTACTACCTTGATACAAGATGTGTATGCATCTTCTTTCAATATTTTCACTTTCAAGTGTAGTTCCTTATAGAGTACCAAGACTTAGGTTGTTCTCTATGTGCATCCTTCAACTACCTTGATAAAACATGTGTATCCATCTTCCTTCAAGATTTTGACTTTCAAGTGTAGTTCCTTATAGGTTATGCCCTAGAGCGCAAGGATAATTACCTCCTCCTTACAACACATAATCACATGATCATGGGCATTAAGGGCCCTTTCAATATGTAAACTAGCATACAAAACAAAATGGGTTAGTGAGACAACACTTTCTTGCATATCATTACTAGTGAACCCAACCTATACTCTAATTCTAGGCAACATACATTTACTTTGTTTTGGTGTCGAGGTTTGTAAGGCAAGTGCACATTACCCATTACTTTTTTTGTGGTGAGATTTCTCTCGTAAGGATTTCCCACATATAATTCTTTTTCTCTTATATAATTTTGCGGTTGCATACTATTCTATTACTTTCATTCATGTTGTATTAAGACTTTATACATGTTGTTGACCATCATCTAAACACATAATTTGAAGAATTCACTATTCTAATTTGTTTGTCCTCTATAACAAGGGTGAAAATCCCTGAAAATACCTACCTTAAAGATGGATGGGGGGGCCAAAAGCACTTCCCATTCTTTGTTCTTGGGTAGGTTTATCCTCTAAAGGATTTGATATTGCCATTGATGATTTTCTTGTAAGATAATTCTTGTGCTTATTTAGTTTTCATTTTTACCAATGTCCCCAATTTAGTTTTATTTTTTTATAAGGATAAGTCATTTTTTTATGTTTAAAACATATAACAAAAAGCTTCGGAACCATTCATCTAACATGGCTACCATTCAACCAATGCAACTAGTAGAAGCTGCATAAATTGTTGTGACTAATAATTTGCCTACTAATCACTAACACAAACACTAACTTAATAGTGTGGCTAATATACCATGTACTAACTGTTATGGCTAGTAGATCACAACATAAGCCAATGCAATTTTGAAGACTACATACAAGCAAGAACTTAAGTAAAAGCATTAACTTGTAAGTTGTATTCTCAAATTTATGTACACTTGACTGTAATCTAGGTCAACAGGGTATACCACATCCCCTTACAAGAGGTCTAATTGAATTTTGGATTAAAACGAAACACTCAATTTGTACCCCTTTTGTTGTTGACTTTTGAAAGGCTCGGTAAGTAGGCCAAATTTAAGACACTATAACTAAATGTCATGCATCTTGTTAAGGGATGTCTTATGTACTGATGAATGATCTTAATATTACATACATGTTTGTAATGCTTCATGGGTATTTAATTATGGATTTTAGTTTTAATTTTTTTTCTAAAAACTTAACTCTAAGATCGGCATGTAATAGATTGATGCAAGATCATCTAGCTCAAGGGTGTGTTTTGTGTTTGCACGCGATGACAAAGCGATCAAATGACATTGTTGTCATTCCATTTGACAAAATGTCATGTTCAATATATATTGCAATTTACAATTTTGGCATTGTGGCGACCATTAGATTCATTTTGCATTTGTGAAAACATTAAAGAATTTAATTTATTTCATATCAAAGAAGTGAGAGGACATAAGGTGAACCATTTAACAAAATGATTCAAAGAACTGGTATCCATCAGGTGGTTGATTGATAATGAAAACCAAAAGTTGTGCAACATAAATGAATTATGTGTAATGTATGCTGAGAAAGATAAAAAAAGAAAAGAAAACCAAAGGTCACGCCAAGGAGATGAAGGGAGAAGAAATAAACAAAAATTAGATGACATACTAAATAAAAAGGTTGTAGCTTGGAAGTAAAAAAAAAAAAGAAGGCACACCAGATATATTTAGAAAGGGACCAAAGAAAGCAAGTTTGTTGATTAGAGGGGTGTGTAGTAGCAATGTGAAAAGGGAGCTTCTTAGAAAGAAATATAGGAATGAGTAAATATGTTACACAAACAAATGCAAATTAAAGAATTAAGGTTTGTGCAGAGAATAATAGGAGGTTGTGCCCATGATAATGGGCTTTTAGAATTGTAACAACATAATTAAATGATGTAGGAGGCTAAGTTGGGTATGTTGACAATGAATATGAAGAGGTAAATCAATATAGGAGGTTGTGTGATGAGACCATGTAGATTGGTGTGTTTTGTAATATGAATTTGGTTGAAATTTCTTTTGAATTGTTATAGCATGTAAACTGGATTGAAATTGTTGGATGATCAACCATCAAACTTGATTGAAAAATGGAATTGTCAATTCAAGTGATCACTTGGTTCCTAATTTCTGGAATTTTATAATTTGATTGTTAAATTGTGAATTTGATTAAAAGAATATTTGTTGGTTGTGAAATTTAGGTAATATATTAAACCCAGTTGAAATTGTGAAATTGGGTGAAGTTGGTTTGGATAGTGTTAAAGTTATGAGTGTATGCAATCTTGTAAAGCATTCTATGTGTGTATTGTGTATTTTAGAATTTTTGTTTAGGAGAGCAGATGTACCCTCTACATCAATTGGTATCAGAGTAAGGGATCTTGAGAGTGGAGAGGATCCACCAAGACCTATGGGAGAGTGAAAAGGCGATAGAGAAGAAGCTCGTGAAGGCTGTTGTAGGTAAGATGAGTCTTGAACAGTGAGATCTTGAAGCCGCAAAGAAAAGTGTTTTGATAAATTGAAGGGTATGTGATAATTATTGTAGAAGATTGCAAAAATGAATGAGATGAGTTTGAAGAAGAGGATTAGATGGATCATGAGGAGACTGGTGATAATCCCATTCTGGGAAGAATATTGGGAGGAAGTGTAGAACCAAAAGCTTCGTGAAGAGTTGAAAAAGATTGAGGTAAGAATGGATGCCTTGAAAAAATGTTATTTTCATAATGATATTTTAGTTACGTGAAAGAACAAAGAGGGTGCAACAAAAGCATGTCATGAAGAAGGCATGGTGGAAAAGAGTGAAGATGAGGAATTTTTTGCAACAATAGTTGAAGGAGTTGAAGAAGTACATAAGCAAAGTGTATACATTAGCAGAGGTCATGTGTTTGACAAGGGGCCTAATTCAATTTTTGCAAAAGGGATTGTGAAAATAGAGGCCATGTTCAGCTTGAAGGGGGTTGCATCAAAGGTAGAGGTTTCCAAAAGTACATAAGATGTGGTTGTGGGTGCAATAATATAGTGTGAGGATTTTGTCGTGAATGGCAAGGAGGAAGACAATTTTTTGGTGAGAGAATATGAATGGTTAGAGAAGCTTGCAGTAGTTCGAGGTATGAGATGTGTTGCAACAAATGGTGGTGAGAAGATAGATGCCACAATAGTGAAGCAAGAAGAGGTAAAAGTTAATTTATTTGAAATTTGTGATGTAGAATTTGTAATGGATTCATATGATGAGGTGAGTAATGAGGAGAAAAATGAAGATGTAACAATGGAATATGAAGAGTGTTGCAGCCCAAGGTGGAAGACAAAAGATGTGAGAGCAACCCCTACAGATGTAAATAAAGAAGAATAGAAGAGAGGAAATGAAGAAAATAATATTATGGACTTGGAGAGTCCTAAATTCAATAAGTAGATTGGTGAAGACAAAGATTCCACTTTGTTGAAAGAAGAAATGAAAAGAATCAATTAATTGTTGACAACTAAAAATGAAAAGTTGATGGAGAAGAAGCAGTTTATTGCACCAAGAGAAGATAGTGATGGTGAAGAGTCTTTGGAGGCTCTTAATTTTTATAACACCTTTTATAATGTTTTGTTTGTAGGCAACAAACAAATTGCAGTAGGATGTCAAGTCTATGACATCGAAGAAGAAGACCTCGTGAAAGAGGATAATAAAGGAAAAGGAAGAGAGGAGTTTGCAATTGAGACATGTCTTGTTGAAGGCATGAAAAAAGAGAACAAAACAAAATTTCTAGCAGATGTTGAGAAGCAAGTTGAAATTATATTCCTTCAAGGGGCCAAATGATTTGCAATAGTGGTGAGTCCCTTGGAGGACACGAAGAAGATGGTGGAGGTGGATGATTCGTGGTGGGTTGAATCCCATAAGAGGAGGAATTAGAGGAAGGTATAATTGGTGAGAGAAGTTAGCTCATGATGGAAGAAATTATGCACAAGGAGATGATAGTGAAGGGCATATATTGGCAGAGGAATATGGCACATGTTCCAGCTAAGTGTTGGAAGAGAAGAAGGAAGAAAATTTCTAGGGTACCTATTTCAACATTAGAATGTGCTACAATTTTATTGTAACTTGAAAGAGTAGCTTTACTACTCAACTCCATTTTGTGAGCCTAAGCTCACAAACTTCCTACTTGATGTTTCTAATGCAGGAGCATCTGGCTCAAGGGTGTTTTTTGTGTTTGCATGCGATGACAAAATGATCAAATGACATTGTTGTCATTCCATTTGACAAAATTTCATGTTCAATATATATTGCAATTTACAATTTTGGCATTATGGCGACCATTAGATTCAATTTGCATTTGTGAAAACATTAAAGAATTAAATTTATTTGATATATCAAAGAAGTGAGAGGACATAAGGTGAATCGTTTGAAAAAATGATTCAAAGAAATGGTATCCATTAGGTGGTCGATTGCCAATGAAAACCAAAAGTCGTGCAACATAAATGAATTATGTGTAATGTGTGTTGAGAAAGATAAAATAACTAGGAAAACTAAAGGTCACACCAGGGAGATGAAGGGAGAGGAAAGAAACAAAAATTAGATGGCATATTGAATAAAAAGGTTGCAACTTGGAAGTAAAAAAAAGGTGTGCCAAAGATTTTTAGAAAGGGACTAAAGAAAGTAAGTTTTCTTATTAGAGGGGCACTTAGCAACAATGTGAGAAGGGAGTTGCATAGAAAGAAATGTAGGAATGAGTAAATTTGTTACACAAAAAAATGCAAATTAATGAATTGAGGTTTGTGCAAAGAATAATAGGAGGTTGTTCCCAAAATAATGGGCCTTTAGAATTGTAAACAACGGAATTAAATGGTGTAGGAGGTTGAGTTGGGTATGTTGATAGTGAATAAGTAGAGGTAAATCAATATAGGAGGTTTTGTGATGAGACCATGTAGATTAATGTGTTTTGTAATATGATTTTGATTGAAATTGCTTTTGAATTGTCATAGCATGTAAATTGGATTGAAATTGGTGGATGATTAACAATCAAACTTGATTGACAAATGGAATTTTCAATTCAAGTGATCACTTTGTTGCTAATTTATGGAATTTTATAATCTAATTGTTAAATCATGAATTTGAATAAAATAATATTTGTTAGTTGCAAACTTCATGTAATATATCACCTATTTGAAATTGTGAAATTGGGTGAAGTTGGCTTAGACAATGTTAAAGTTATGAGTGTCTGAAATCTTGTAAAGCATTGTTTGTGATTATTGTGTATTGTAGAAATTTGTTTGGGAGAGAAAAGGTACCCTCTGCATCGTAGATTAGATGGCATGTCTTTTATGGTTAAGGTTTCAGATCACTGAATTTATATTTAAATGACTAAGCCCTCATATAATATAATTTTGAGTTAGTTGAGATCTTAATAAATGTGATGTCATGGAAATCTTGTCTAAAGTATGCAGGTGACTGCTAACATGGGCGAGCCAACCAAGTTCAAGGTGGGTTTGAATGTCTTCACAAGAAAATCTTGTTAGGTGTTTTGGATATGATGCATGAGTGCCAACAAGGGAAAAAAAAACAATCAAGTGTTAATCATGAAAACATAATGAATAATTTGGTTGCCTGAAGAAGTGGTATAAAATGAGTTCCTAGAATAATGCACCTTGGGTAAATAGGGAGGGATATCATGAGATTCTATGTGCCCAGTAAAGATGGATTAACCACCTAATTGCACTATCAAACTGAGGACTAATAAAATAGGGCCAAGAATTTGTCTGACACGAGGGTCTTAAAGAAAGGAATGCTTTTCCAAAAATTAAAACATTCCATAAAACTATTATAAGAAGTGAATGAATCGTCCTAAATGATTAGTACATTCCAAGAAGGAAGAACTTAGAAGAGTGTATAAATAACAAAAGGAACCTTTGTTGAAGGTTGTTGAATCTAAGAATACTTGAAATAGAGAAGACCTATATTGGATGAACAAATCCAAAAAGTATCTGAGAATAAAGGAACCGAGGAAGATTCTAATAAGGTATATATTCTAGCCAGATATCAATGCTTTGATTACTTGTGATGGACATGCCAAGGTAGAAGCCCGGTGTTATTAACTAGTGAATTAATTTCCTACATATGTGTAGTGTGTGTGTTGGTCAATTGTATTTAGCACTATGTGTGTGATCAATGATTAAGTCTGTGTTACCTATAAATTTGTGAGTATCATGGCATAATTTCAAGTTGTGATTCTTGAGTAGGAATATGGTATAGTATTGTGATAAATGTGTATGAGTTGGTGACAAGAACTTTGTAAATTTGAGGCCGTAGTGGATTTATATAGACACCATTTTGTAGATAGAAAAACTCCATGGTGTGTGTGATTCAAGTTGGATGATGGTCATCTTGGTAGATATGGCATATTAGCTATCACAATTACAAACTGGATAGTGTTTCCTTGCCTTAGCAAGGTCTTGCCTTGATTATGAGGTGTTCTCAAAATGATGGTTTCCATGGCAAAAAACTAT
Organism: Sequoia sempervirens; assembly: GCA_007258455.2. NCBI lineage: Eukaryota > Viridiplantae > Streptophyta > Pinopsida > Cupressales > Cupressaceae > Sequoia > Sequoia sempervirens. The sequence goes on from VDFB02328956.1 coordinate 27,382, forward strand.
AAAATGTCACCTTAGCAAGGTGGTGCCTTGTCATCAAAATGTTTTCTTGTTGATCAAGTTGGGGGCCATTGGAGTGGTTGTAGCCCACCCAAATTATGTTTAAATACATTTGTGACTTGAATGATTGAAACTCGTGTGTATGTCAACATGTATGCATGTGTTGTCTATGTGCATTAATTGGTTAAACCTACTAAGTTGTAATTTGGCACAATTGGTAGCAAAATCCATTGTTGATAGTTGAGTTGACAAGGAATTCCATATTATCTGACTAGTTGTAGAGAATGATATCTCCATGCAACTCATCAACACCCCCATGAAGGTGGGTGGCCAACTGGAAAAGAAAATTGGATACTTAGTTGGCCACTGAATAGAGAACCGTCATTCAAAGATAATGTTTGGAAAAATCTAACCCCTTGCATAATTTTCTATAATTCGAGGTCGATTATTATTTTTACATTGCACACATTTTCAAGTAATTCCCTAAATTGACCTTGTTTTAGTTGTTGCAAGCATTAGGAGAAACTACGCATTGAAGGTTGATACTAAAGTTCTTTGATAATGTTATAGGGTCATCCAATTGGGAAGTGAAGATGGATGATCTATATATTTTTGTTAAAATTCAAAAACTAGTCACTTGATGACTAAGTATATTAAGTCTATCAATTAGATATTGTAGAATGTGAAATTATGGCCAGAGCTTTTAAAACTTGCATGCAAATAAATTATTGCTAACTCTCAAGGGAATCCAAATAATTTTAATATTCAATCCATGAAGTAAACTAAGATTTTTTCTCTTTTGTGGGTGGTACAAATAGCCTAAAGTTGTGTGTGAATCCCTTCAAAAGAATTGGAAAGTTGATAATTAATTTTGAGACAAGATCTCAATGTGTTAATTGTTTGTATAAATTCCTAATCGAGACAATTTATATGAATTATTTGTTAATGGCATCAAGGTGGCTCTTAACTTGGTTGAAGTTGTAAAATAATCAAAAGCCTAGTAATGATCTAATGAATGTTCAGCTAATTGATTTTGCCTTATATATTAATAAGAGGTTGTGTGATCAAGCTCTAATAAGAGTTAACCATAGGAATTCAATGGAAAAATCCTACCTGTCAGATGTCTAGCATCTTATGAAGAATTGATTGCTCAAAGTCAACCCTGAGTTGACACATGTCCGTTAATAAATAAACCAAATGGTAGTCCCTTGCTAATTTGGAACCAAGATGGTATTAAGTCAAATAGTAAAAGGGGACTCACATCTATTGGGCACTCATTAATATTTATCCTTGAGTTCCAAGCCAAGATCCCAAGTTAAACTAAGAGCATGGGAGCACTCCCATCCATAGGTTAAGTCTAAAAGACTTGTAAGCTAGTCTTGAAGGTCTTTGTGACCATCTATTTCTTGCAGTGATCCATGCTTGTGGACCACTCGAAATCAACTTCATGACCATGGATTGCTCCAAGTCAACCTCATGATCATGGATTACTATAAGTCAACCTCATGTTGATGGGTACCCCATCACTAGTAGTTTGGATGAAACCTTGTTAATAACTAGAACCAAGAACCCTATCATTCAAATCTTACAAGGGTACACAAGTCCATAGATGTTGCTACAATAAAATATCCAAAGAACTTAGACCTAAGAGGCCAAGCATAATATGCTTAGAAGGTTTTCAAGTACATGAGAAGCCTTATGTGAAGGTGTTTTAACCTTTGAAAAAAGAAAGAGCAATGGAAAAGCTCGGCTAGCTATATACAATTTCGCTAATGAGGCAGCATTGACATGGGGTCACTGAGAGAATATGCTAGGGCTTGGTGATGTCACTATGACTTAAGAATTACTTTAAGTATAGTTTCAAAAGTATTTATTTGACAAATGCTTATTACATTCATTGAGATGAATGAATTCCATTTTTTTAAAGTAGAAGAACATGTCGATAATGGAAAACAATTCCAAGTTCTTGAGACCAACAATGTATGTGGCTTATATTCAAAATGAACAAACTAAGGTGAATCAATATATCAATGGCTTATCTCAGGAGATAGAAGGAAAAGTGAAAACTATGGAACCAACAAATTTATTTGATGCCATGCACAAGGCATAGTTGGCTAGACAAGAGATAAAAGGAAGATCTTATTTTGAAAGTAAATATTAAGAATAGATAGAAATGCCTTGAGGGATACAATAAGAATGGAAAAATTCAAGAAGTGGGTCCTGCCAACATACGTAGAGAAGAAGAAACTAATTGGGATGAAGGACTTATAAATTTTAGAGAAGAAACTAACAAGGTCCCAAGAATGATCCAACTACCACAGTCTAGACAATTGAGGTCCCACAAAACTCAAATCAAAGAGAGAACACAACAAGGCCAGGTAGTAGATAACAAATGATTCAATTAGATGTTTCAAATGTGGAGAGTCAAACCTTGCCAAAAATTTCCCATGAAGGGTAGCATCAACCAGAAGCAAACCAAGACCATCAAAGGGAAACACCCATTTGAATCATGAAATTCACATGGTTGTGGAATGGCATTCAACTAAACAACAACCATAGTGATCAAGGTCCCAGGTATGACTCAAACCAAGATTGTGAGCATTTTAACTGATTCAGGTGCCACTTGTAGTTTTATTTCTCATCTTTGTGTCTAGAATTGTAATTTAAACAACATTTTTAGTTCCAAAACTAGTTGTATTCAACCAATTCTCATCCTAGTTCAGAACCCTTAAATTAGAACAATTAGAAACATAGTTATCTGCCCTTGCCACTCAATTCAAAACCCTTGAATTAGGACCATTAGAAACATAGATATCTCCCCTTGCCACTCAATTAGGGGCATATGACATGATAGTGGGAATGGACTACTAAGAAAATCATGAAGCCAATATAGACTACCATAAAATATTTGTTAGATGCTTGAGTGATCAAGGAAACAAGGTAGAAATTCAAGGAATTTATCAACCAATACCCTTGCAACTCATGTCTATGGGAAATATGTAGGAGTGATTAAGGCACAAATGTAAGGTTTACACAGTTGCAACCATGATTCATAACCAAGAACTAAAACTTGATTATTGCCCTCATTTGAGGGAGTTTGCAGATGTATTCCTAGAAAAGATAACCACACTACCACCTAAGAGGGAGATACAGTTTACCATTGACCTAAAGCTACAAACATTACTAGTTTCCATTACACCATACCATGTGAGTGTTCTAAAAATAAATGATCTCAAAATGCAAATGCAAGAGTTAATAAAAAAAGGGTATGTCAAGCTATGCATGTCATCATGGGGTTCAACAATATTTTTTGTCAAAATGTAGAATGCTAGGGCAAGCATAAAAATTTGATTTGATACAATGAAAGAAAAAGCACATAAAATTTTAGTTTATTGAGTATGTAATTTTGAATGATTAGTGATAACTTCCAATGTCAAACGCATAGTACAATAATAACACATATATTGATAGGAAACGATTTTCTTGCAGCCTAGAATGATTACATGATATATGATGAGCTCTACAGTTTGTTGTGAGAAAGAGCAATACAAACTCCACCCATGGGTGGTGTCATTTCAGACGATGAGTCAACTACCACTGATGATATTTGAGTCTGTTTGCTAATTCATTGATGATCATGGCCTTCTAGTGCATTTGGGTCTTGATCGAATGAATTCCAAGTGTAACTCACCCTCTTCAAATCTGAGCATAGGTGAATGATTGTTATAAAAAATGTCCATAACAAGAGTTGATTTCTCCTTTATACTGTGTGTGTATAGCTTGTGACTAGGAGAGCCACCTGAGTATGTGAGAGCTCACTCGTGTGATCTAGATATAAGCTTGATGGTGAGAAGCATTCAGATGGCGCTGACCAGAGCTAACGACTCTATCTGGTTGGCAAATGCAATCGCTACCTCCTGATGTAAGCCTACAATGTGTTTGATGGATGAGAATTGGTCTAAGTGTGCTACAGATGAATTGAAAAACATTCACGGGTTCCCCAGTTTGAACTACATCTTGACCTGGGTGTTTTGGTTGAGCGACTATGTCCTCAAACTCCAGACGGGAAAAGACTCCAAACTCGTGATGAAAAAACCAAGAGATTGAGCTCCTATAAGTATAAGACTAATCCACCAACAAGAAGATGTTGGCCATAAATCTACAAAATGAGAAATAAAATTTCAAATTTACTTTTACCGCCTCAAGTGAGTCGGCTCATAATAACTAAATATATTATTATTTTATTAGTGTTAAAAAAACACTCTTGTCTCATGTTGGCCTGAACTCATTCCAAGTGTGGGACATTACAGTCCCCACCCTCAGATTGTTGTTGGTCCTCCAGTAACCTAAAGTTGGGATGCTAGAAAATATTCATTCCCTCCCAGGTAGCATCTTCAATGGGTAGGTTTTTCCACTTCACCAAATATTGCGGGATGACCTTGTTCCTTAATCATTTCTCGTTCACATCTAGCACTATCTCAAGCTCGAGAATTTAAGTTTTCCCTCATCATCAAGAGGTGGAAAATTCCACTAGGGGGGTGATCTGCTATCCCAAGGCCTTCTTCAAGCATGACATGTGAAAAACATTGTGGATTCTACTTTCTAGAGGAAACTCAAGCTCATATGCGACCTCTCCAATCTTGCTTGTACGACTGCAACCTCAAGTATACCATGTCGTCGACCTCAAAGTCCCTCTCAGTTCTTCTTTGATTTGTATACAACTTTTTTTTTATTTTGGGCACACTACAGATTCTCCTTCAAAGAGCTCATGATATCCACATTTTGTTGCACCATGTCTCTTGCACTTGGCACTCCACTTTTTGCAAGAATGAGATCCATGAAAGATGTAGCCTCGTAGCCATAGAGTGATTTGAATGGATTCATTCCAATGGACATGTGATGTGTGGTGTTGTAACCAAATTCTTTGAGGTGTAGCCACTTCACCCATGTTGATTATTGCCCTGTCACATAGTTCCTCAAGTACCCCTTGATCCATTTGTTAACTATCTCAGTTTTTCCATCCATTTGGGGGTGGTAGCTAGTGTTAGGTGTTAACTTCGTGTGATCCAAGCGAAAGATTTATTGCCAAAAAAAACTGATGAACTTGTTGTCCCTGTCACTCACAATGTTTCTTGGCTGCCCATGAAGTCTAAAAACGTCCCTAAAAATAGATCTGCAACTTGAGGTTTCTTAAATTTTGGATTAATGGCATAAAAATGAGCATACTTAGTGAGCCTATCCACCACAACATAAGTGCAATCTTTACCTTGCACCTTTGGTAGCCTCGTGATGAAATCCATCGAAATGCCTTCACACTTTTGATTAGGAATGGGGAAAGGCTGCAACAAACCAGCTAGTAACACGTGCTTTGCTTTATTTTGTTGGCACATCAAACATTCCCTTACATGTTGCAAGACATCATTTTTCAACCCCTTCCATGTAAAACGTTCTCTCACTTGTTTGTATGTCTTGTAAAACCATGGGTGACCTACAAGTGGAGTGTCATGTCATGCTTGAATAATTATATTCTTGAACTTGGAGTGGGGCACAAGGTAGATCCGTTCCTTGTAGAGAATGAGCTCTTCAACTATCCTATATCTTGCGTCACTCACCCTTCCTTCAAAAATGTCATTAACAAATGAGTCCTTAGCATATTCAGTTGTAATGGCAACCTTCCAATCAGCAGATATATCAGACATAGAACAAAGGTAGGGCCTCTTGGATAGTGCATCGACTACCACATTGTTCTTATCCTTCACATATTCAATATCAAAATCATAGGCATGGAGTTTTCTTACCCATTTCCATTGTCTATCATTCAAATCCCGCTGATTTAGGAAGTACTTCAGGCTATTATGACCTGTCTTCACCACAATTTTTTTGCAAACCAAGTATTGTCTGAACTTGGCAAGAGTATGCATGATAGCCAACATCTCCTTGTCATAAATGGAGAAAGCCCTTTCAAGATTGGTGAGCTTCCTACTCTCATATGCTATAGGGTGTTTGTTCTACATTAATATGGCTCTAATGGCCTCTCCTGAAGCATCACACTCAAATACAAAAGGGGATGAAAAATATGGAATAGCCAAGATGGGACATGAGCTAATTACCTCCTTGAGTTTGTCAAATGCCTTTCGTGTTGTGGAACTCCACGTGAAAGCCCCTTTCCTTGTTAAATTAGTCAAGGGTGTTGCAAGTTGAGAGAAACCCTTCACAAATATCCTATAGTAGTTGCAAAGGCCCACAAATCCTCTTAGTTGTGTCAGGTTCTTGGGAGTAGCCCACTCTTGGATTACCTTGATCATCTCCTCGTCAACGCTAACCCCTTGACCATTGATCTTATGGCCCAAGTATAGAATCTTGGTCATACCAAACTCACATTTTGACATCTTGGCATAGAATGAATTCTTTTCTACGATGTCAAGCACCTCCTCTATGTGCTTCAGGTGGTCCTCCCATGTTTTACTGTAGATCAAGATGTCATCAAAGAAAATGAACACAAATTTCCTTAACTTAAGAATGAATACCTAATTCATGCAAGATTGGAATGTAGCAAGGGCATTGGTTAACCCAAATGACATCACTAAGAATTCATAATGCCCGTAATGACACCTGAAAGCTTTCTTTTGCACATCCTCATCCCTGACTCTAATCTAATGGTAGCTCGAATGCAAATCAATCTTGGAGAAGTGCACTGCTCCATGTAGCTCATCTATTTTAATTCATCGATCATGGGAATAGGATAGTGGTTCTTGATTGTCTTCTTGTTGAGAGCTCTATAATTGATACACATCCTAAGTGTCCCATCCTTCTTTTTGACCAGCACTACCGATGAAGCGAAGGGGCTTGAGCTTAGGCGCATAAACCCCATATCCAATAACTCCTTAATGGCCTTCTCGATCTCCTCTTTGTACATCTATGGATGATGATATGGAGTAGTGATCATTGGTTTTGTTCCTTCTTCAAGCTCTATCACATGTTAAAAACCTCTATTTGTTGGCAATCCCGTTGGTATCTCTCGAAAAACTTTGCACTTTTTATTCAAGATAGCCTAAATGTCACTGGGAAATAATTTTTCCTCCTTTGGGTTGCTAGTATCTATAATCAAGCATTTTTCTGCCCATGCCACTTGATCCCTACGAAAAGATCGTTCCATTCTTTTGGCCGAAACCACCATAGGACCATTCCTGAATAGGCCCTTGAGCACAACCTTCTTGCCCTCATGCTTGAATTTTAGCTCCATGGTTTGGTAGTTGGTGTATTCTCCTACTGAATGAAGCCACTGTACCCTTAGGACCATATCCGTGTCACCGAATTTGACAACATAGAAATCCTCTTTCGTCTTGTGTCCATCTAATATCAATTCCATTTGTTGAATTTGTTTCATGCAAGGGAGGATGTTTCATCTAGCTGCCAGGATGTCAAACCCTTCAAAGTCCTTTGTTTCCAAGCATAACTTAGCCATTGTTCTCTTGTCTATGAAGTTATGCATAGCTTCACTATCGATTAGCACTGTTACTCTTTTCCCCCTAAGAACTCCCCTCACTCTTAGAGAATGGTATCAAGGTGTTCTTGATAGTGTTGCCAAAGTGCTTCCTATTGGGCTTCCTTCCATTACAGACTCTTGTTGTTCCCCAGGAGTTTCCTCTTCATTGACCCCTTCTTCAGTATCTACTTCATCATCGGATACCACTTCGATGTAATAAACTTGTCCCCTCTCTTGGCACCTGTGTTGATTATTCCACTTCTCATTGTAGTAGTAGCACAAACCCTTCTTGTGTAATTCATTCCTTGACATGCCATGTGGACCTATAAGGGAGGTCTTTGGTGGTGGATTTTCCTTAATGAAGGGATTCATTTGCTGCCCTACTGGTGCATTCTTGACCATGGCTTTCCCGTTCTTTGTGGAATCTTCAAGACTCAAGGCTTTCTGAATGGCGTCTTCTAAATTTGTTGGCTCCAAGGCCCTCACCAAGCCACGAAAGGAATCAAATAAGCCTTCAATGAAGAAGAAAGTGAGCCTCTTATTTGATACATCAGACACCACCACCACGATTATTTGAAATTCTAAAACATATTCTTCCATGGTACCTGTTTACTTCAATCTTGTGAGTTCTTGGAAGTATGCTTCTGGGTCCTTTCTATCAAATATCTCTGTCAATTTATGTGTGAAATCTGCATATGACGATACTTGATCAAATCCTTGTCACAATGCCATGGTGCCACCATTCATGTGCAAGATCTTCCAAGTGTAAAATGGAAAATTGATAGCTTCTTTTTTTGTCATGGGGCTGAGAGAAAAGTATGTGTCTAGTTTTTGGATCCATGATTGTGCAGTCATTTTTCCTGAACCATCGAATGTCGAGAGTGAAAGCTTGTTGATCTTATGTTGGAGATCTCTATTTCCATGGTATTGTCTCTCATCACTTTGTCTAGCATTGTAAAACTGATCGAAAGAGATGTAAGCTTGAGCATCAACATCCAAATCCAGGTACTCACACACAATACTTGCATAGTTGTGCTGCTCTTCCCCTTCCTGTTGGCCTTTTTTTCTAGGAAAAAACCTTGGCTAAGTGTGCTTGTGAGTGTGACCATTTGAAGTTCTGCTTTGTTCTCCCCCTCCTAAATGCTACAGATGGCCTCCTTCAACACTGATGGACCCTAATTTAATGTTGTTGACTATAGCAATAAGAGACTGAATTGCTTGCAACAAGGTTTGGTTGGTTTGGTCCTATTGCTTTATGAAGTTGTCCAACTTATCATTCTGATCTTTGTCCCCTATTTTCTCCTTACCTTTTCCTCCTATTCCTTGAGCAGCTTTAGACGTCTTCTTCTCTTGCTCTATAGCACGAATATCTCTCTGGCTTAATGGCATACAATTTCACCCAGACGCTGGCAGGCCTTATGGCTTTGATACCAAGTTATAGAATGCTAGGGAAAGCACAAAAAATTGATTTGATACAATGAAAGAAAAAGCACAAAAAATTCCAGTTTATCGAGTATGTAATTCTGACTGATTAGTGATAACTTCCAATGTCAAACACATAGTACAACAATAGCACATATATTGATAGGTAACGATTTTCTTGTAGTCTGGAATGATTACATGATATATGATTATCTCTGTAGTTCGCTATGAGAAAGAGCAATACAAACTCCGCCCATGGGTGGTGTCGTTTCAGACGATGAGTCAATTGCCACTAATGATATTTGAGTCCTTTTGCTAATTCACTTATGATCGTGGCCTTCTAGTGTGCTCGGGTCTTGATCGAATGAATTCGAAGTGTAGCTCTCCCTCTTCAGATCTAAGCATAAGTGAATGAGTGTTATCGAAGATGTCCACAACCAGAGTTGATTTCGCCTTTATATTGTGTGTGTATAGCTCGAGACTGGGAAAGTCGCCTGAGTATATGAGAGCTCGCTCAAGTGATTTGGATATAAACTTGATGGTGAGAAGCATTCAGATGGTGTTGGCTAGAGCCAACAACTCTGCCTAGATGGCGGATGCAATCGCTACCTCCCGATGTAAGCCTGCAATGAGTTCGATGGATGAGAATCGGTCTAAGTATGCTACATATGAATTGATAAACATTCACAAGTTTCCTAGTTTGAACTACGTCCTAACCTGGGTGTTCTGGTTGAGCGACTACGTCAATCTCCAGATAGGAAAAGACTCCAAACTCGCGATGAAAAAACCAAGAGATCGAGCTCTGATAAGTATAAGACTAATCCACCAACAAGAAGATGTCGGCCAAAAATCTACAAAATGGGAAATAAAATTTCAAATTTACTTTTACCGCCTCAAGTGAGTCGGCTCATAATAACTAAATATATTATTATTTTATTAGTGTTAAAAAAAACACTCGTCTCATGTCGGCCTAAACTCATTCCAAGTGCAGGACATGACACAAAAAGGATGGCACCATACAACTATGTATAAATTACCGACAATTGGACAATGCCACGATTATAAACAAATTCACATTTCCCTAGATAGAAGATTTATTTGTTCAAAGGAAAGGTGCTAGCATTTTCTCACAAATGATTTGAGATTAGGATATCACTACATGTGGGTAAAAAAATAAAATTATAGGACTACTTTTCAAACAAATATAGTCATTATGAGCTCATGGTTGTGCCATTTGGGTTAACAAATGTTCCTACAGTTTTCATGAGTCTCAAGAATCATGTCTTCCAGAAGTATGTAGATAAGTTCATCACTGTGTTCATAGATGATATTATAATTTATTCACGAAGCATTAGGGAACATGAAGAACATCTCTAGATTGTATTACACCGTCTTAGAGAGAACAAGTTGTACGGGAAGTTATTCAAGTGCCCCTCCTTTCAGAAAGAAATTTGATATCTCAAACACATTATATCCAATGAAGGTATATTAATAGATCTAGCAAAAACCCAAGCAATAATGGATTTTCCTACACCTAAAAACGTTAATGTTAGAACCATGAAAAAAATTGACCTATTTTCTGATAACCATTTTGGGTGTTACACTATCAAGGCATATTACCAACATTATCTTAATCGGCATAGGGAAAACAAACATAGAATTTCAAAATGACAAAGAAATCAGGAATGCAAGGATAAATCTAGGTGGTGTGGGCACATAGTTTTGCTATCAAGTTTTTACCCCTTTTGCCATGCCTTAATGTCATCCTCTTGTATGATAACCTTTCTCTGATCTTGGAGTGTACCTCACACACGGACCGACAGAGAAAGAACATATTTGTAACAATTCATCACAGTAGTCAAGTTAGTAATGCATTTAATCATAATTATTCAAGATAGCATTAAATGCAGCAATTTTAAACAATCCACGTAATCAAATAGGTAATTCTTCACAATTCATCAATTATGATAAATAACAAATGATCCGGTCAATTATTATTCTAAAAATGAGATGATAGTAACAGTTTTATGGGGTACTAAAATAGAACTCCTTCCCCTGTTGCAGTGCTGCCGAGTTGGCACATGCTGGAAGAACAGTGGCAAAGATGATCCAATTTGGTTTGATGCCTGACAGTTTCATTTGCTGAAAGAGCTCCAAGGCTTAATTAGAAAACTCAGTACGGGATTATGCTGCAACCATCATATTCCACGAGACCAGGGTTTTTGCATGCATTATCTCAGATAGCTTTGCAGCCTCATCAACACATCCATCCCGTGCATATCCTGCAGTCGTCACATTACATGTCACCGCATTCCAATTAGGCATTTCATTAAAAATTATCCTTCCAAACACTACATGCTTCCTAGGCCCTTGCTTTGGCATACATATCTACAAGAGCATTACACATGGTTATATCTTCCAGGAGACCATTTTTAACCATGCATCCAAAGACAGCCTTACCATGTTGCGGAGCTGCATTGTCGTCCATAGCATGTACAACTCCAGCAAAAGTGAGAGAATTCGGTTTTGTCCAAGACATAAGCATTTATTTAAAAAGCCTCAAAACCTCATCAAAATTGCTATTCCAGAACTTCATATCATTGTCTAAAAAACCCACTCTGTTCATATTCCATGAACATTTCGCTTAGCCATTCATTCAAAAAACCCTAAAGACCTCAACAATTTGACAATTCTGAGCATATCCTCCCATCAAGGTGTTTGAGGAGACTAAATTGCGCTCAGGCATTTGTCAAACACTTGGCGTGCATGATCCATATGCTCGCATCTTGCATACATGTCAATAAAGACACCATTACGAAAAGATCACAATGAACCCCATTTCTAATAATCTCTCCTGCATCTGTTTGCACTGCTTCAAAGGTGCGAAGTTGGCACAAACAAGGAGAACGGTGACTATATCGAACTGATCAGCATGCATAACCAAGAATGCATTTGATAAAGGGGCGACTGGACGCCCTCGTCAAGGTAATGTTTAGAGTAAACTGCTACCATTGCAGTCCAGGAAACCGTTTTACTCAAACATTTTGTCAAACATGTGGCGGGCATTCTCCAACTCCCGTACTTGGTACAAAATATAACAAGGTGTATTGAAGAGAGAAGAATTAACCCTGTTAGAATGAATTGGGCATGGAGTAAGTTGGCCTGTGGCAGAGCATTAGCATTGGCACTAGACATGGTTGCAAGAGGGAAGTGTACAGGGAAGAGTTCGAATTCTCCATGTGATTCAAAATATATAGCGTGTTCTTCAGTCCCTCCTGCTTGCACGGTCTGGTGACAACTCACTGGATGTCGAATTCAATTTTAAGTTGAAGTTTATGCAAGGAAAATGCAGCATTGTAATCATTTTCTCGTTTCATTGCAGTGCAAATATCATTGCGATTGAGGTTGTGACGTAAATAATTTCATTTGGGAATACGTATACATACCTGTCTTCTGCATTTTATTTTGTTTTGAATTATAGTTTAAAAGACATGGACAATGTTGCCCCTAATAAATTTTCAAATGCCTTGTGAAAGAAATGAGAATGAGGATGCGGTCTAATGGAAAAGGCTTGGGCTCCTATTTTATTTATTTGGAGGTATTCTTAAACTGAAAAAAAATGTATTTATAGAATTAAAATGATTTTTTTTAATAATAGAGGAGTTTAAATTTAAATTTATGTTATTATCATTTAATTGTTTATAATTTCTATTAAAAATACTTAAAACAAAGAATTTGAAAATCTATAGAATTTTTTATTTTAGAGAAAATCTTAATTTTCTTTAGTGACACTTATTTAGAAAATTTAGTTTGGTCCCTCTAATGAATCATATGTTTTTTAAAATATACAACTATCAAGTATGTGCATAGTATTAGGGCCTAAATTTGATGGTCATATGATTGAATTTGTGTATTTTTATCATAAAATATAATTTAAAATGTAGAAGCAGTAGGGGAGAGAACCCAAAAGTTGTACATCCTAACTTCACACCTCTCAAGCCTTTAAAATATTGCATCATTTTTTGCAAAAAAATTAAAACACCTTCATATGTGAGTTAAAAGTTTAAAACTATTGTTTGGAGTACTATGTAGTAATGATGAACACATGATGACACATTATGTAGATAGGTCATTTTGAAGTGGTGAATAGTATCTATGCAAGTAGGGTCCCAATAATCATGTGTTATTGTCGAGAACACCCAAAACTAGAACCAAAAAAATTATATTAATTATTTACCCCAAATTTAAAGATTTAGAAAAGAAAAATTAATTAGAAAGGTGCACACTTGAATATTTATAACTTCAACACATTTACACCACTATCCCAAACTTTATTCATCATTTATATTCAACACATTTACACCACTATTCCAAACTTTATTCATCTCATACATTAATAGATCTTGTATAATGTTAACAATCAACTTAAGTGGATTTTAATTTTTCTTAGGTATGTAGTATAACTTTATTAAATATATGTGATGGATGTTGTTGGTGTCTAGCCTAATACAATCCATTGTATTAAACCAAATTTCTTTGCAAAACCCTTCAATTATCAAATGATAATCAATGTTTACCATTAATTTAATATTTATTATTAAAACAATTTAACATATTTAAAGTTTTTTTTTTATCTGTAAGTTTTGGTCTAAAGGGGCCATCCTTGTAAAAATAAGAATAAATAATTTGATTTGGATTCCTTCAAATTGAAGGGCCATACAAATTTAGTGCATCCACCCTATCAATAAGATGCAAAAAAAAAAAAAACTTTTGAAGCATTTAAATACAAATTAACTTAGTTTTATTGACATTAATCTTATTTTTGTTGTGGGAGCGTAGCTGCATTATTTGATTGGTCTCATTCCCTTTGTTGGAAGATTTTATTTCTTCATCACTACTTCCCATGCATCATTACTACCTTCTTTGTTTTGAATAGAGGGAAGATTCAGAGTTGCATAAGTATTCTCACACAAACCCATAGATTTATGTATTTCATACTCCACAAATGGTTTCTGCTCATCAAAATTATATGAGGTGAGAGAATAGTTTTTGTTTTGAAGCTTATGATTCTTGCAGAGCTTGATTTTCATGTAGTCCTTACATCCATTAAAGAGATAACTCTTGAACCGATAGGCGATTGTTGATCAACCCCAATCAATGGATTGACCACCGGTTCCACCGAATGTGAGGAGGGTGACAACTTAACTTGGGAAGATTTAAGCAAATAATTTGGCTCTTTCGAAGCTGACTCTGAAAGAGCCTCCACCATGTAGTGATGCGATCAAGCCCCAACCCACCAAGAGCCTCCAAATTATCAACTTTAGACCTGGGCTTAGGGTAATTGATGGTTGTGTGACATGTTCCAAAGCATCTTTGACAATGGAAGGCCAACCCTTCATAAAGAATTCAATGGTGTCTAAATCCATAGCTACGAAATTACCCAACGTGTCTCCAATTTCTTCAAAGCATGTGTCAAACCAAAATTGTAATGGTAGATTTGGAAGCCTAGTTAAAATGACCTTTGCCTTGAATGATTTGGATACTAGGGTTTGAGCAAGAGCATGTGTTTCCCCCAAATCAAGCACTCTTGAAGAATTGCATCCTGACAATAAAAAACTACAATAACAAAACTACGAGCATTAGGGTAAACTTCCATATTACCTTTTATTTGAGACTGTCAAGCTTCACAAATCCACCTGTACAATTTAAGAAGACCAGGCACAAACAATTGAATTGTCTGATTAAACTATTGGCTACGAAAAATTACTCGCTTTCAATTATTCCATCTTTAAGCTCCCTTGAAAAATCCAACACTGCGGGAGATTTATTTAGGTGAAGGGGATCGACCTTGAACAAATGGATTGCCACAATCATTTGGTGAGAGAAAGAGGCTCTAGTTGAACTCTAGGTACAAGTCCTGTATCTTTTAGTCTCCTGCATCGGGCTGTGCATCATAGACACACCTTCACGTGTTCAAGCCTCCCACTAACCCACCCTCACCACCCCAACTATTGGGGACTATGGTGAAGTCACACGCAGGACATGTAGAGAGGTCTCTCAAGAGGAGTACTTCCTACAACAAAAAACCTGGGATGTGGGTAGAGCAAGTATAAGTGACATTTTTTTTTCATTTTTAAGCTTTTATTATCTTAATTATGCCAAGGGCTATGTAGTGAAAGTATCTAAGGAATATCTCCATAAATTTTTGAAACTACATTGAAAATGAGACAGTGTGTGGAAGTTATGAACTATAAATAATTTAGTTATTTTTTAAAAATAGCCCCCATATTCACTTAAATGGGCAAGTGGATGAAAAAATCTGGGAAATTTAATTTGGGATAAGACAGGTGGTTCCTAAGTTGTCGGCACTTGGAGAAGGATGGAGGAGATCATGTTTCGAATAACTAACTGGGGCAACTGATCATTCAAGAAAGTTAGTTTTGGGGGAGTGAACAAGGAGGGAGAGAGATCTCAGAGTTAGAGAAGTGAGACTCGACGGTTGTAGAGGAGAGAAAGTCTTGGAGGAAGGCAGACTGTGTGGAGGAAAGTGATGGAGAATGTTGGAGGAGCAATTAGAAATGTGCAGAGATGAGTTAAAGAAAAGTTGGGAATAGAGAATTGTCATGTGGGAGTTCTGTATAAAGACAAGAGCTCGACATCAATAGAAGCAGATTCAAGTTGAAGAACTCTATCTGCGCATCCCCAATGTTTACTACAGAGATATTGGATTCAAATTTCATATTCAGGCATGTTTTGTTTCTAAGTAGTTCGTTCTCTTGGAAGTCAAGAATTGTGAGTTGTGAGTTGTGTGCTTCCTTATTCACTTCTTAGACGTGTTTTTAAATGTTATTGGTTCTTGTTATTTGGCTTTCCTTCCCGAATAACATATTAAATATGTTATTGGTTCTTTGTTATCTAGCTTTCCTTCTCGAATTGAAAGGTTAGAGAGTGGTGTTGGTAAGTGGCCTAGTCTGTCTAGGGATATTAAACCTACATAGGCATTTGTCATGTCCCCTCCGGTTGACATCTCTCAAAGCTTATGATTAACCTATTATCGACCCTCGTGAGCTGATGATAGGATGGATAGAGGGTCTTGATAGACTTGGCAGCACCGGTATTCGAGGAGTTTTACAGTTATTTTCGTTGGGCTCATTAGGAGCGTTTTTGCCTAATTTGCTATTTTTAGCGTGTTGGCATTAGTGAACACCTGCTATTTTTAGCAGTATGGTTTGGTCATGAGCAGAATCAATCACTTCTTCACCAGCTTCAGACGGTTCGTGAATCGGACATATTTTGAGGGAGATATTAATATTTTAATTGTTTAATTAAATATTAATCATTCGAAGCTTATATTATAAAGTTATAATATTATTAAATATTATAACTTAAGTGATTTGTCTCAAGGGGGTCGACCATCATTGAAGGGGCCACTTTTAATTATAATTTATAATTAAAAGTGAGATTGAAAACTATTGAAAAATTAAAAAGAAAAGTTCAAATTTATTTAAATGATGCCTAATTGAGAAAAGTCGAACTTTTGAGGAGATATAAGGGTTTTCATTGGGATTTGAGCTCATTATTATGATTGAAATTGAATTTTTGCTGAGTCTTTCTTCTGAGAACAGAGCCAAGGGTTCCAATTTTCAACTTGCATTGGAGAACGTGCAATCTTCAGTGTGTGCAGTTCAGAGGCTGTGAAATATCAGCTGATTTATTACCAGTCAGAGAGATAGCTTCATTCAAAAGTTATTACAGAGCATCACAGGCAAAAATATATTCAGGTTTTTTGATCTGAAGTTCATCTGGGAAGAGTTCTTTATGCTAGGCGTCCACTTTGCAAGCTAGAGGCACATCTTCCAAGGGTCGTACATTTATTTATTGCTGCTGTCATATCCGTACTTCCTTGTACCAGGCCGTACCTTTCTCCTTGAGAAAAGTGCTTCACCTTTTGGCCTTCAGTCTTCACATATAGGGGCGCACTTGCATCTGGATTCATTCTGGATCATCAGGCGCAGGAGAAAGTTGGAAATCCATGATGGGCGTATTATTTCTATAGCTTCACAGGCGGCTGCAACAATCAGGTTTTCATCAATAACATTGTTGTTTTCGATTTGCATGTTACCAGATCTCATTTGTAATCACTCTAGAAGATTAATAAATCGATTGGCATCATTAGATTTCGTAGTTTCCATCCTTATTGGCATTGTACTATTTTATTTACATTTTAGAGCAATTTCTTTCCAAAATCGCAACTTTCATTTATTCATGCAAAAACACAAAAAAACCAAAAACGTCCGAAAACAAGAAAAACAAAGCGGTTCGAGTTAGTGAGAACAAGGGTTTCTAAAGCATTCAATCACCCTTATATGCTGCTCTTCCCTTCATTGTGTTATCAGAAAAAGGACGTGCTTGATAATTTCTAAAAAGTTTATAGTGGTAAGAAATTTGAAATTCATAAGCTACATTTTGATTATGATGCTTACAAGCAACTTGTTATCATGTCTACACTTTTTCAAAGAATTTTGATAGGTGCATACAATTGAGATTAGAGATGTTTTTTTTTGAGGTATCTGTAATTTTTATTTGTTGTCAATGTTTTTCTCTCCCAAATAGCATATTAAATATGTTATTGGTTCTTTGTTATCTGGCTTTCCTTCCCAAATCGAAAGGTCAAAGAGTGGTGTTGCTAAGTGGCCTGGTCTATCTAGGGATATTAAACCTACAGAGGCATTCAATCACCATTATCCGCTGCTCTTCCCTTCATTGTGTTATCACAAAAAGGATTTGCTTGATCTTTTCTAAAAAGTTTATAGTGGTAAGAAATTTGAACTTCAAAAGCTACATTTGATTATGATGCTTACAAGCAACTTGTTATCATGTCTACACTTTTTCAAAGAATTTTGATAGGTGCATACAATCAGGATTAGAGGTGTTGTTTTTTTTTAGGTATCTGTAATTTTTATTTGTTGTCAAGGTTTTTCTCTCTCGAATATCATATTAAATATGTTACTGGTTCTTTGTTATCTGGCTTTCCTTCCCAAATTGAAAGGTTAAAGAGTGGTGTTGGTAAGTGGCCTGGTCTATCTGGGGATATTAAACCTACAAAGACATTCAATCACCCTTATCCCCTGCTCTTCCCTTCATTGTGTTATCACAAAAAGGATGTGTTTGATCTTTTCTAAAAAGTTTATAGTGGTAAGAAATTTGAACTTCAGAAGCTACATTTTGATTATGATGCTTACAAGAAACTTGTTATCATGTCTACACTTTTTCAAAGAATTTTGATAGGTGCGTAAAATCGAGAGCATAGGTGTTTTTTTGAGGTATCTATAATTTTTATTTGTTGTCAAGGTTTTTCTCTAGCAATCATTTGTTGTTCTTTGTTAAAACTAACCACCCTCTTATGAAATTTAACTTAGCTCTTGAGTATGGAAACACCCAATCATATGTTCTGAACTTAAGCCCTGTTATTCCTGCACTGGTAATCCTTAGATGCGTACTCTTTTGGTTTGTTAGACTTCGAGCTCTTCATTTATATATATTTTATATATGTTATCTTTGGTGAATTGTTGAGTTCTTCCTTTTACATTGACATCTATCATTTATCTCTAAGGATTTGTCAAGATTATTTCCATCTATATTGATATCTATAGATGTCATTGTGTGAAGTGGGTGTTGGAGTTTTCTTGGAATCATGGTGTTGGTGTTTAGAATGTGCAAATTAAACGGTGAATATGATTTCATAAGAGGGTGGTCAATTTTAACAACTATCTTAGTTAATCGTGCCACAAGAGAACGTTTTTTTTTTATTGGATAAAGAAAAAAAAAACAAATTACATCAGCGAGAATACATGGCCAAATAGGCCACCATTAGGTCATACACAAGTAGCAAGACAAGCTGCTACAGCAGCAACAAAACAACAATTCTAGACCATCATGACATAAGGTAAAGCATGCTGCTACAGCTGTAATAATAAACAGCTTTACAGTAGCAAAATGTGTTGTTACAACAACAAAACTCCAACAAATACAATAAGAATCTCTCTTTGAAGAAGATTTAGAACACCACTAATAACCAAAACTTGAACCATTAGTCAACAGCCATTTAGAAGAAGGTCTAAGCAACTCAATGTCCAAAGGGTAGAATACTCTCCATAGCCTCCAAGAAGCAGCCTCCTTAGCAAGATGTCTATCCATCAACCAACTATAACTGTGCTTGAACATTGTAGATAGATGTTCTAAGATCATTGTTAGTTTCTAAATAATCATGGAGCATAGCAAGCAAATTTGTAACTTGTAAAGAGAGATTCCAGCAAATTATTTGAACTTCAACTTTAAGAGGCTGAGAGATGTTGGAAAAGATAGCAACACAATGAAACTTCCAAGTGAATTTAAGGATGAACTGCCTGCACAGTTGAGTGAGGATATTATGGTGAGAGGAGACACCAAGGAGTGTTGTTTTCCATGACCAAGTGTGAGTGAAGAGGGCGGGAAGCAAAGAGAAAAGAGAATGCCACAAGTTCTGAGCATGAGAGCAAAACCAGAAAGCATGCTTTATAGACTCAGATTTAGCACAGAAGGGACATGATAAAGGAGGATGGAGAAATTTGAGGCAGTTACCAATAGGTAGCTTAACATGAAGCATCTTCCAAGCCAAGAGCTGAGATTGCGCATTGGCTTTAGACTTCCAAATTTGATGGTTGACCATATTCCATTTTTCTCGACTAAACTTGTAGTTCCACTTGACATTGAGCCAAGGTGAAAGCAAAATTGAGGGGAGCAGTTGTCTATAGATGATTTTGAGAGGAAAGAAGCAGATATTATGTTTATTAGGCCATTTCCAATCTTTCAAAAAGCTAGAATGACAAGGAGAGGATAGAAGACAAAAGAGATTAGGGGGAACAAGGTGTTGTATTTGAAGAAGAGGCTATTTAGTGAGAGATGTCAAGTGGAACTCAGTTCGTAATTGTTGCTAAGACTTCCAATTGAAGCTGATGGGATCCCATAAATCACGATAATCTTGAATTCCCTTTTTGAAAAGATTCTTGCCTTTAAAACTTTTAATAGCTCCAAGGGGTTTTCCATCTTGTTGAATTAGACAATTCCACCATATGGAAGAATTTGCAAAGCTGAGGCCATGACTAAAGGATTGATCATACCAAACCAACTTCTTCGAGGTGATTTGCCATGCTTTCCAAATAGAGTTGAAAGGAGCAAACCCATTAGTCTTGAAATAGGGGGCCAAAAGGAGCTTATCATTCCACTTGACATCATCCCAGGCATGTTTAGCAGTTGCAGATTTAATGTGGAATCGAACTAAGAGAACATTGTCGTTCTTTTTCCCAAGGATCCCATTATTGGCATAGGTAGTGAGGCTCCTCGCATGCGTGTGGAAGTTGGATTTACACCTGCTAATCACACTTGCTTGAAATTTCCTAAGCTTTTCATTAGTTTCATTTTGTGGTCATACATTCCTAAGACGAGATCTCTTGAGGGAATTTCGTCAGTGGTTCCCGTGCCCTTATCTGTTCTTAGTTTGCACGTTTTGTATATTTGATGTAGTTACTTTGTTTTCTTTCCAAAAGTTAACCTTTAATAATGAAACAGTGTGTTATCTCCCAGCTTTACCAATTGGCAAAGGGTGGAGCCACTTACATTATATTAGGGAGTATACTTAAAATTTCTCAATTGTATTAGACTTGGTTATAATCTAAGGATAACACTTACGGTTTTGAAAGTTGTGGAGCTATCATCTTGTTACTAAAGGTTTTAAAAAAATGGTGCGTCAATAGTTTTTGTATCTAACACTTCTATTAATAATAACGGCAGATGAGACACAACGTTAACGAATAAGAATAGTGTTGTGTTAGTTGGCAACAAAGTTAGACCATTAGGTTCAATTTCTGGTCAATGAAAGAATCCTTTGTGTTATTTTGCAGGTATTGTATACCATCAATAATATTATTTTAGATTTATATGTTTGTACAATCTAAAAGGATTGACTTCTTTATGTGGGATAGGTTGTATAATAGTAAAGAAATAGAAAAGGTCATTCAATTTAAATGTTAGGGGAAATAGTAAATGATTTGGAGTTGAGGTTGAGTACGAAACTATTTTCTTTAAATTACTTTGTATTTCAAATGTTACTTTGATATTTGAAGAAATATTAAACATATATGTTTCATTGTGACATGCTATACTCATATGATAGAATAAAATTTAGAACATATGTGTTTCATTAAAATTTATTGCTTTTTTCTTTGATAAAGTAAAATTAACAATTTCCCTTGGTTTCAATTGGTCTATCTATTTGCAAAGCTCTATATAAAGCATATTTTGCACTCTTTCGGTTGGCATTGCAGTGAGGCTCTAAGTATAGGTATTTATGCTCAAATCCATATCACAAAATTACATGTATCTTCAACAATTGTATATACCTTTGCCATTTTTTTTAGTAAAGAAATACAATTAAAATGTCGTTTAATAATAATACTTTGATTTGATAGTATTGGTAAGTTGAAGATTTTTTTTTGTAATAGGATAAAGGTTTGTGTGAGTAATTAAATGATTAGAAAGGTCATTCAATTTAAATGTTAGGAAATAGTAAATGATTTGGGTTGAGGTTTTAGTCACGAAACTATTTTCTTTAAATTACTTTGTATTTCAAATGTTACTTTTGATATTTGAAGAAATGATAAACAAATATATTTCCTTTGTGACATGTTATACTCATATGATAGAAATATAAGGTGCAATGGTTATGCTGATAGAAAAATTAGTCTTTGTTTGTGTATATAATTATGAAATACAGTCTTCAAATACATACAATATTTGTATACAACATTTGAAAACTGTTTATATTACATATTTGGTTACAATCAATTTTGTTTAAATTGTAGTTGACAATTTCCCTTGGTTTCAACCGGTCTATCTATTTGTAGAGCTCTATAGAAAGCATATTCTGCACTCTTTTGAATGGCATTTCAATGAGGCTGTAAGTATAGGTATTTATGCCCAAATCCATATCAAAAATATATATGTATCTTCAACAATTGTGTATACCTTTGCCATTTTTTTTAGTTTAGTGCTTATTTTGAAATTCTACTCTGTCTTGGATAATGCAATTATATTCAATCCTCCAAACTAATTATGTCAAGAAACATTTTGTCTTAATGCAATTATATTCAATCCTCTAAACTAATTATGTCAAGAAACATTACATCTTCATGAAATTATATTCAATCCTCTAAATTAATTATTTGAAGAAAATTATGTACTTATATATGGGTGTTAGGGTTAAAGTTAGTGTTCAATTAAGTTTAAGGTTCAATTAGAACCCAACCCATTATTATGTGATTAATATGTGATTAAGAATTACATTTACACATAAGTTTATCATATGAAAAAATTATATAACATTATTATTTACTATTATGATTATGACTTAGTTAGGATTATGATTATAATTGGGTTATGATTATGGTTATGGCTTAGTTAGGATTAGGGTTCAGTTAGAATTCTAAGATAAAGCTTGAAGTAAGAGTTAGCATGGGGTTACATCAAGGTTACAATTAGGGTTAGAGTTCAATTAGGATTAGAATTCAATTAAGATTAAGGATATGTTAAGATTAGGGTTAAGGTTAGGGTTATAGGAGAAAGCTTTGGGTAAAGGTTAGGATTAGAGTTGGGGTTAGTGTTAGGACACAACTAGAGTTAGGGTTAGGTTTCAATTAGGGTTAGACACAATTAGGATTAGGGATAGGATTAATTTTAGGTTATGGTAAGGTTTCAATAAGGGTTGGGTTCTAATAAGGGTTAGGGTTAGGGTTCAATTAGTATTAGAATTAGAATTAAGGTTAGTATTAAAATTATAATCATGAATAGAGTTAGAATTAAGGCTAGGGTTAGAATTAGAATTAGGGTTACATTTAAGGCTAAGATGAAAAGTCAATTAGGGTTATGATTCAATTAGAATTAGAGTTCAATTAGGGTTGTAAAATAAATAGATCAATTAGAATTAGGCTCATCATTAGAATTAAGGTTAGTATTAAAATTATAATCATGAATAGAGTTTGAATTAAGGCTAGGGTTAGAATTAGAATTAGGGTTAGATTTAAGGCTAAGATTAAAAGTCACTTAGGGTTATGGTTCAATTAGGGTTATGATTAAAATATAGCAACTTAAATAGATAAAAAAAATTATAATAAATGCACATCTAAAATCAATTTAAAATTATAAAATTAAATACAAAAAAAATATAATAAATTTATTATTACACATAAAATAATTTTTTAAATTAATATATTTAGAACTACCATATCTATCTTGAAAAAAAATAATGTGATTAAGAATTACATTTACACATAAGTTGATCATATGAAAAAAAAATATATAACATTATTATTTACTATTATGATTATGATTATACCTTAGTTAGGATTATGATTATAATTGGGTTATGATTATGGTAATGGCTTAGTTAGGATTAGGGTTAAATTATAATTCTAAGATAAAGCTTGGAGTAAGAGTTAGCATGGGGTTAGATCAAGGTTACAATTAGGGTTAGGGTTCAATTAGGATTAGAATTCAATTAAGATTAAGGATAGGTTAAGATTAGGGTTAAGGTTACGGTTATAGGATAAAGCTTTTGGTAAAGATTAGGATTAGGGTTGGGGTTAGGCTTATGGCACAACTAGAGTTAGGGTTAGGTTTCAATTAGGGTTAGACACAATTAGGATTAGGGACGATTAATTTTAGGATATGGTAAGAGTTCAAGAAGGGTTGTGTTCTAATAAGGGTTAGGGATAAGGTTCAATTAGTATTAGAATTAGAATTAGGCTCCTCATTAGAATTAAGGTTAGTATTAAAATTATAATCATGAATAGAGTTAGAATTAAGACTAGGGTTAGAATTAGAATTAGGGTTAGATTTAAGGCTAAGATTAAAAGTGAATTAGGGTTATGATTCAATCAGAATTAGGGTTCAATTAGGGTTCTAAGATAAATAGATCAATTAGAATTAAGGTTAGTATTAAAATTATCATCATGAATAGAGTTTGAATTAAGGCTAAGGTTAGAATTAGAATTAGGGTTAGATTTAAGACTAAGATTAAAAGTCAATTAGGGTTCTGGTTCAATTAGAATTAGGGTTCAATTAGGGTTATGATTAAAATATAGCAAGTTAAATAGATAAATTTTTAATAATAAATGCACATCTAAAATTAATTTAAAATTATAAAATTAAATACAAAAAAAATATAATAAATTTATTATAAGATAGCCACATGTGTGGTATATAACCCACGGGTCCTAGGCTGCATGCTAAGGCCTATGAGTCCACTATGCAGATATAGAATTGTGTTTGTGCAATTAACATGAACCTTTATGTGCCAGACATGGCGCGCTTTAGGCAGACCACACGTAATTCCATAGCTGGAAACACTCGTTACTTACAATGCAAAAAGGAGCAAGACACATTGACTAAAACCATAGAAGGAACAAATGTAGAAGGCGAAGGCTGGCTCAAGGACGATGAGACATTCACTCATGCAATGGAGAGAATTCAGGATGTTAGGGCATAAATTAAATGGTCGAAGAAAGCAACAACTTTTGTCCAAGCAGAATTGGACAAGAATTTACCCCCTAACCGTCGTGTACCAAGTGAAAATAGTACTAATAATCCTCCTAAGAAACAAAAGAATAATGAGGAGCACCTGCCAGTGCAACCTCCCCCCAAAATAATTGTGATAAGTTCTTATGAGTCCGAGGATTATACTCCTCTAGCACCTTGAATAAGTGAAACCTAATTTATATATGTAATGTATGCCTTGATGTGGCAAATAAATAAAACATTATTCAAATGTTGTTGGAATGAACGCTTCTATGTTTATGTAATTCATCTTGTGTTGGGAAATACTTATAAATTACAATTTAAGTGGTAAAACTATGTTGACATTGCAATTCTGTTCAAAATTTCTATGACTATTAATTAGCTTATGAAGCTTTCATAACATTAGTACCACTGCTACCATCTCTATCAATATCTAACCAACCTCCTACATTAAAAGAAATTTGATACCAACAACTTTCTTACACTTCTCTTTGTAGTCTCGTTAGCTTTGAAAATTCTATTGAAAATCATATATGTATGATTCTACAACTTAGAATCATACCTATCTTTATAACCTGTTACTTATTTATGAGTTTCATTTATTGTTTAGATAAGGGCTACCCACAATGAATCTCCTTCTAGCGAACCATCAGTCCAACAGCTAGAAGCCCATGAGGAGTCAACAAATTCAAACACACATGTGCCAAGTCCAATAGACAAGTTGTACATGTCAATTGAAGACCACTCCAAACAAATCATTAGAGAACTCCATGATGTTGCTTGCACGTGCAATAGAACAACAAGAGATTGATGACATTTAAGAAATTGCTTGTAAATTACATGCAACATGCAAGAAAGTTGCAGGATTCTCTGGTTTTTTAAGAGAACTTTATTATGCCAAGCAATACGAGGAACTAAGAGTTGCAAAAAGTGTTATTGACAAATTTATTTTGTACTTGTATCATAATTAGGCTAGGCACATGTGAAGCATATAGAGGGTTGTTCAATGGTTGGGTCACTCTTATGAACAATTTTTTTACAAAATAGACATGTACTCCTGTGACACTAAAGTTGACTATTTATTAGATATTGCTAGCAAAAGTTTTGACATTGCAATTTTGTTGAAAATTACTATGGCTATTAATTATCTTATGAAGCTTTTTGAACATTAGTACCACTGCTATGATCTCTATCTATAACTCACCAACCTCCTACATTAAAATAAATTTGATACCAAAAACTTGCTTACACTTCTCTTTGTAGTCTTCTAAGCTTTGAAAATTCAATTGAAAATCATACAAAAAAATTCTACAACTTAGAATCATACATATCTTTATAACCTGTTACTTATGATTTTCATTTATTTTTTAGATAATGGCTACCCACAACGAATCTCCTTCCACCAAACCATCAGTCTAACAGCTAGAAGCCCATGAGGAGTCAACAAATTCAAACACACATGTGCCAAGTCTGATAGACAAGTTGTACACATCAATTGAAGCCCATTCAAAACAAATCATTAGAGAACTCCATGATGTTGCATTGCTTGTACGTGGAGTAGAATGACAAGAGATTGATGATATGGAATAAATTTCCCGCAAATTACATACAACATGCAAGAAAGTTGCAGGATTCTTTGGTTTTTTAAGAGAACTTTATTATGCTGACCAATACGAGGAACCAAGAGTTGCAAAAAGTGCTATTGAAGAATTTATTTTGCACTTGTATGATATTTAGAGTAAACACATGTGAAGCATATTGAGGGTTGTTCCATGGTTGGTTCACTCTTATGAACAACATTTTGATGTATACTTTCATGTCTATTTCGTAAAAAAATTGTTCATACATGTTGTATGTAGGTGGCAACCATGATTGACTTAGTCTTATGAACATTATTTTCTTATAGAATTTGATGTCTACTTTTGCAAAAAAATGTTCATATATTTTGGATGTACATGCCTTACTTGATATATAAAGAGTCACAAGATGACAATAATGAGTGCATTTATTCAAGGACCAATATCCAAAACATAATTAAGGTTTCATTTTTCTTCTTTGTAATGAAATTTCTTCGTCGAATTATGCTTCAACTATACTTCTTATGTAATAGTCGTGTAAATTTGTATTCTATTTAAAACCTTTTGATTCCAATAGTCTTTGATATTAAATGAAATTCATTTAAAAGAAAAGTAGATTTACCATTGAAAAACATCAATTTTACAAATCCAACTTGAATTATTTTCTAGATATTGTGCGACCGAGATTAAATTTTGAATCAGAGGAGCAAAGAAAACAATATCAAAGAGAATATCATAGAGAATATCAAAGAGAATATAGAAGACGACGATAGGAACAAATGACAGATGTTGAAAGGGAAAAGCAGAGAAAAAGACACAATGAAGTTAAAAGAGAAAGCTATGTTAGACAAAGGGTAGAGGTCACAGTACAAGCTGAGATAAATGTAGGTGTACAAGGAAACATACAAAACCCAAATGGAATGCTTCACATTGATTTCAAAAAAATTCAAATACAATTTTGACATCAATTAGATAACTTGACAACACCGAGCATTTGTTATATCTGTCAAGAATGCTAACTAGGAATGAAAGTATTTTGCACCTCTGAAGGTGTTGTTTGTAATAGATGTCATCAAGAGAAAGGGAATCATAGATTTTCAGCTTTAAATAATATGGATCTTGGGCCACAACCAGAAGAGCTTACAAAATTGACTCAAGTAGAAGAAATGTTAATTGCTCATGTTAGCCCAATATTAC
>VDFB02328956.1:54769-96045 GCA_007258455.2 Sequoia sempervirens
CATTAGATGTTTTGCATGCATTATAAAATTATCATTGGTTTAGTGTTGATTTCGTGGTAGGTGTATTAATGGATTGACAGTAAAGATGGTGCTCTAACAATTGAAGGAATGTTGCAGATGCTTGAGGTTTTAGATGGTGCCTACTAGTCACAAATGCCAAAGAGGCATTTTTTAGAGATGTTGTGGAAGATAGAGAGCATGCCTGATTTTCAGTCGGAGTTCATTGTGGTACATTTGGCTTATTGCGTTGCAGGAGGCCATATTTGTGAAATGGTTTGGATGGCAAGCAAAAGAAGCACAGGGAAAGGAAAGGTGCAAAAACCCTAAGGAAATGCATTTGAGTCCATAGGAAACTCTTTGGTTCTGAATTAAATGCAGCTCTAGGATTTGTGAAATGTGTGTTGGGGGATATAGGTATGGATGTAGATCACAGGCCAAAATCTGCTATACAAGGAAACTTTTTCTCCAACCTACATATAGTCATTTATGATGCATAAGTTTATGGCCGTTAAGGCTTTTTCACCTAGCTAGTTTAGGAAGGCAAGCAGATGTAACTAAAGGTAAGGCGTTGGCCGGTTTGCATGTCACACATTCAAATGGTAGTGTGAGGTTGGAATCAGCTACATTGTTCCAATTTTTTGTGGTGGCTTTGTTCATACTAGAGAGAACTTTGTGGTGGTATTTGTTTCCCCTCTTTGGCAGGGGCGGAGTGATGTAAGGAAAGGTCTGTTTTAGGCAATTTAATTTTATTCAGTCTAAACTTTTTGGTCTCTATTTCCTCTGGTTTTAGCTGGTTGTATCTACACTATAGAGCAACATTTTATCACATGTTGTTAGTTTTTTGTATTTCACTTGCAATGTATAGGTGTTGCAGTTTTGATTGTCTTTATCCTTTGCTGGCATAGAAGGGTGGTGTATCTTTTTGATATATGTAATGAATTTTCATGAGTAAGGGCCCCAAAAGGAGCAACGCCTCTAATTATTTTCTCTTGTAGAAACTACGAGCATGTACTCTATTATTATTGAGGAATAGTCTAAAGAGATATGATAGATTGTGATATTTCACAGGAAAAATACAACAAGAATAGCTAAAAAACAACAAAGAGGAAAATAAACATCATATAACAGCTATGGTGAAAGGCTTCTAAAATTTTTATGCATATCCATTGTCATTATTATTCTTGTAAGTTGTGATTATTGCTAATATAATAATTGCATACACCTACTCATTAGCCATAAAGACTGCATATAAGGAAGTTCTGATGACATTTTTTGCACATAAGTCTTTGATTTGTTGTAAAAAATAATGAAAATGCTTTCTACCAGAGAGAATGGATGAAAACATCACAAAAATTATCATTAGCAAACTTATTAAAGCCACTAGGAGCATAGCACCGATCAATTTATAGTTTTTAATAGACATGTGGTACTGTTCTATGCAGGTATGCAATGTTGAAGAATCAATCAAGAAAAAATAGTAGATTTGAACATGAATGATTGGAAATATATTACACAAAGTTCTTTTTAAACATATGATATAAAGTTATAAACATTCCAATTGTTAGTAATTGATAAGAAAAGCAATTTAAAAAATAAATCACCGCTCAAATGCAAACAAAGTTGGCTTGAACATATATTTACAAGGTAGAGGTAGCAAAAATGGCAGTGTTTGACTCATACATGACATTTATGAAAATATACAAAGGCAGGCATGAATGCAAGCATCATCTATATATTTTTTTAAAATCATGATGTTTAAGAAATTTAAAATTTATGATTCCTAAAAAGAAAAATTAGGATAAAGAATCGAAACATCAACATCAAATGATAAACATTTCCAAGGAACTTCCAATTAGAGCAAGGGTTATATATTTTCAGTTTCAGTTCTTTTAACCTACAAAAATGAACACACTATTAACGAGTAGAGGAAGAAAAGGTATCAAAAAACTCCTTGCCACATATTGAGCTTACTTGCAATTGACACAGAATAGGCATTTTCCATCGATCTCTCTGTAAAGAACAAAGCAAGTTAAGCCCAAGATTTATCATAGGAAAGATAGTCTATTTCTTTGAAATGGAAACTATGCAAGCAACAGTTTGCAGACCATACTTTTTGAAAGGACAAAACTTTATAGCATGACTTCACAAAATCTATCATATGTATAACACTGCCCCTAAAGTACTTACTATCATTTAAATGCTACCAGTCATATACAAAACATTCACAAAGCTAAAGTATGAAAAATAACTACAAATATCAGGCAAGACTATCCTCTGGTTAATTACATTGATTAGTAATCACAATAAGACATGAAAGATGCTGCTAAGTTTCCAGTGTAGTTCTCGTCCGCATCAGAATCCCATGGCTTTACTCCATGCATTATCAGATCTTCAAACTTGCTGACAGGTCTCTCTCTGGAACGGCCTTGCCTCGTGGGGGTTGCCCTGCCGTTGTTTTTATCTGGCGCAAGAGCCGCTACTGAACGTCCTCCCTTGGAACCAAGGTTGGCCTTGCCTCCCCTTGAAGCCTTTGCACCCAAAGCGTTTCTGTTGTTTCAAGAAGACATGATTACTGACTTTCCAGTTGCTTTATGCTGCATGCAAATAACATAGGAAGGAAAGATAAAAACCTAGAAAAAAATTGGCACACAAATGAAAAGAAAAAATGCATTTAACAGATTTCTTTAGGGTTTAAATAAGTTGAAGCACCTGCAAGCGAATTTGATTCACTTTGTTTCCTTGACCACACTACCCAAAATCAGTGAGTGGCCCAAACACTGCCCTGAAAAACATGCGAAAGAAATATTTTTTCCCTACCATGCCCAAAAATCCGCTTATATCGCTTAAAATTTTTTTAGACCAATAAAATTGATGATAAATAATTTTCAAAAAAAATTAAGTTAAAAAAATTCATCTCTACTTTACAAAAGTTAAATATGAAAATAATAATATTTTGTAAATGAATTTATGTAAAATTAATACATTACATGATAATTTAATATATTAATATAATATATAATAATTAAAAATAATTTCATAAAATAATATACTAAAAATATATTAAATTATATACTAGATGTTGTGTATTCTATAGTATATATTTTTAATTTATTAAATTATTTTTATATATTATATAATAATTTTTTAATTATATTTTAACATATAACAAGTAAATAAATGTTTAGGATGAAGAAAAAGTAATTAATGTGTTGAATGAGGGAAAAAAGTTTTTGAAGAGTTCAAAAATTCAAATAAATATTTCCATTAGATAAAATTTAACTTTGTGGTGGAAAATATACTTTGTGGTGAAAAAAATTATATGTTTAAAATAGTTGAGTTAAATTCATTTTACAATTTAGTAATCTTAATATATATATATATAGAATTAGTGTTGGGAAAGTAAATAGACTAGTGAAATTAAATTTACTTAAAAGAAAACGAACTATTTTGGAAACTATGATAATGGAGCGGGAAAATCACAACTATGATAATGGAGCCGGGAAAATCGCTCTTATCGCTCAAAACTTTTGAGCCAATTACCTTTCAGAAAATTAATTTTAGATATTTGTTTTGTTAAATATTTTGCATATTTACTTTTTAGATATTTGTTTTGTTAAATATTTTGCATATAACTTGTTAAGGAAGAGGCGTGCCTATAGTTCTTTCGGCAAGGAACTAATAATATTTAAAGATAAAAAAAAATAACATGTAAAAATAAATTATCTTCCTATAACATGTAAAAATAAATTATGTGAAAGTTGATAATCACTCGAATAATGAATAATTTTTATTTACAAATAAAAAAATATACATACTTATCTAATTTTTACTAAATTTAACTTTTCACTATTAATATAAATAATATTTAAAGATAAAAAAGATACCTAAAATTTATTATGATTGTAAATGTGGGTTTATTGTTGTCCACTGTTATGGCGGTCACAGTCCCCACTCCATTGTTTACGCGGCTCTTCACACATTTCTCAGTTGTGCATTCCTATCAGTACAAATCATACTTGTCCCATGATAACGCTGTACAAATCTTCTCGGCCATGATCACACTGTATAAATATTTTCGGCACGTAATGATAAAGATATTCGAGTTTAACTTTAACGGCTTGGATTGCTTCACCAAATTCCATGCAATTTTCGTGAACAATTCAATCAACGCAATTTTGGCCTTTTCACCAAATTCCATGCAATTTTCGTGAACAATTCAATCAACGCAATTTTGGCCTGTGTAGCGCTGTTGGCTGGGTAGGAAGGACAATAACCAGTATTTGTCAGATTTCTCATAAACGTGTTTGACGGGGTGAAAAATAAGTTTGTACCAACATGCATAATTGAAATCATTTCTTCAGATTCGTTTAATGGGCAGCAGATTGATACCAACCATTGATTGGCAAAATTAGCTTTGTCTTCTTCAAATAGCATTCGGCGTAAATAATTCAAATAAACATACCGAATTCCAAAAGTCATTCACAGAGAGAAACCAGTTGTTTTACCAGTTGCCCAAAACAGAAGTTTCCCAAAATAGAAGTTTGCCTCCGATAAATCCTGCTATTTGCATCAGTTAATTTGCATATTTTTTACGGCAAATTTTGACTGAATTGACAGTTGGCGATTAGGGTTTTTAGCTATGTTGACGAGTTGTCACGGAAACAGTAATAGAAAGAAGACATGGCGGTAATAGAAAGGAGGGCATTGAAATATGCAGCTGTAAAAACACTTTTTTCAGGATACAATGGCAACATTGTTGGGAATTTATTATAATGTATTGAGTCGCCTGGTGCATTACCTTGCTAGTAAAGGTAGGATCTACAGTCTGTATATGTCTTTTGTAACACCCAGATGTATTTTTTTAATTTTCTGAAGTTGGACAATGCCTTTTTTTTACAGTAAAGCAATCATGTCAGAATTCATCTGTGGATGTGCGCCCGACAGAGGGAAAGTCTGTTATTTGTCTTTGGTAAGACCCACGTTTAATTTTTAATCTTTCTGTGCAACCCACTAATGCTTTTTAAGTTTTAGGAAGTGGGTTTGTGTGGTTTTGTAACACCCAGATGTATTTTTAAAAAATTTCTGAAGTTGGGCAATGCTTTTTTTTACAGTGTAAAGCAATCATGTCAGAATTCATCTGTGGATGTGCGCCGACGGAGGGAAAGTCTATTATTTGTCTTTGGTAAGACCCACGTTTATTTTTTAACCTTTCTGTGCAACCCACTAATGCTTTTTAAGTTTTATGAAGTGGGTCTGTGTGATTTTGTAGTGTTTTTGTCTGGCGTCTTAAATTATTTTTACAGATTTCATAAAAATTATAAAAATAAGGAAAAACGGTAGGACGCCACCTGCAATGCCTTAGAAACTGTAATATTACATTATTTCTCATGGTATAGTATTTCTTTAAATCTAAGAAGCTGGTTGCTTCACAGTATTTCCGTCATTGATGATTCATTGAATGCAAAAAATGAGAGTTCATTACAAGAGGATCTAGTCACATTGCCATCATCAAGAACTCGAAGTTTTAGCACAGATGAGTTAACAAAACCCCTATCAGACTTCAGAAAATTTCAATCCATTTCAGACATAGAGGCAGAAGAGGAGGAGAATCTGTTTCAGAGGGAACTAGCCTCAATGCTATCATTTACAACCAGAAATTTTAGCAAAGGTGGCATGAGAAAAGCCATAGCAGACACTGGAAACATTCAACCTCGGCACCCTGCTGATAAATGGCTCTGTCCAAGGACTCTAAGCTACATTTCAAACCTGCAGCAGCTGTAGCCTTCCAAACATCATTACTAGGTGTAAAAATTCAAATTTATATACATACTACGTGATATTCTATTTGGTGTTATGCTTCAAATCTGTGTGATCATAGGCGGAAGCAATTTTGTTATGTGTGAATTCTATGCATCACAACCTCCCAAAACCTGCATGAAATTGGTGTCTGCTTTTCATCTAAACAGTGGAAAATAAAAACTTGCTACATGTCTACCATTTCCAGAATATGAGCCATCTTAGATTCAACATTTCCCAGCCTGAAGAATCCTCTGACTGAAGCTAATAACTTGATTTTTGGCTTAGTTTTTTGCAATTCAAAATCTGCCAAGTTTTAGCTAGGTCCTAGCTTTTGAACTATGCTCGCAGTCATCGAGAGTTAACTTATTTCCATTGTTCTTTATTACTTACGATTCTTTTCATCCCTATTTAATGAAAATAGCATTGGCTTACAGAATTCCTTAATATGGCAGTTTAGGAAAAAGAAGGGCAGTTAAGCGTTTGATTTTCAACCTATATTACTTTCTTTTTGGATATCTGTTACCTCCAACCCCACT
This sequence comes from Sequoia sempervirens, assembly GCA_007258455.2. NCBI lineage: Eukaryota > Viridiplantae > Streptophyta > Pinopsida > Cupressales > Cupressaceae > Sequoia > Sequoia sempervirens. Next base: position 61,105 of record VDFB02328956.1, read on the forward strand.
ACTTTGGTCTGAGAGGATGGCTTTGATCTATTCTCAGAAGTCACTTTTGTCTTTCATCCTTTCATTCTGAATCAGAGGATAGTTTTTCTATGCACTTCTACATTGCCTCGGTTCTCATTGGATATAATAATTGGTGACATGATTTTCACAGTCCATAATATTATTGTGTATAATAAGTTTTTTGGTTGATTTAATAAGTTTTTGTTGGTTAATTTCTTTCAATATTGTAAATATAATATTTTTTTTGGTTGATTTCTTCTAATATAAAAACACAATGCTAAAACAATTACTGATAGATTCAAAGGGCACTTACAGTTCCCCACAGAACCAACCTCTGGTCCTATGATGCCCAAATATCCTACCGAACCATCCTTGCTTTCTTTGTTTGTTTAAGTACTGTTTCATGGGTACTACAACGCCCAAACTATTTTATTGAATCTCCTGGTACAGCAGGACCGAATAACTATCCTTGGGCACAGGGAAATCCTTTTGGGCAACCTTTGACAAATTTCCCAAACAGCAAAAGAAAACCATGTATTACTGCACAGAGCAAAACTATCTTGCTCCTAAGCATCATCTACAATAATAGTTAATAAATTAAAAATCAAACTGATTTCATGATAACAATACCTCCTAATCACACCATAGTAATGCCTTAAGTTGCCCTAGACGCATATGCCCATTATATCAGATAATCATAAATCATTTGGCTCAACAGATAAACTGATATTAGGTGTTTGTAGTTGCTGTTCATCAGAGGACATTCCCGGTCGTTGCAGCTATTTTGGAAAACATTTTAAGCAGCAAGCATTGCAGAAATATGGGCTACTGTTCAGTTAGCTATTATCAAATTTCTTTGAAAATGGAAGTAGCAGGCAATCTTTAGTTCTTTCACCACGTTTCATAGGCTTTTACGTGGTGAAAAAAACTCAGATAACTGACACCTGGTTTTTTACAGATCTAAGCATTTACAATAACTTTATGCATGCAGCTATGGTGTGTCGTAAGGTCATTCAAAGCGCCAGTTTTGAACTTTGCATTTAATGACGTTTACCCTTCCCTTGAGCCGTCTTTAGGTTTGCAAATATATTTTTTTAAAACAAGTGTAGAGGTTAATTTTGGCGGCTCTATGTGCACAGATGGACTTGTCTTTTCTGATGGATGATATACGTCCAAGGCAGATCTTTATGGTTGACCTGTCGTGATTTTGAGCTCACATAACCGTAATGATTGAAAGAAGGCGACAAACTTAATTTGTTGTGGCATCAGTAGATGGGGCCTGTTATATAGGTTATCCCGTGAAGTATTTTGTACACTCCCTTCGTGAATAGATAGTCTAAATATTTTGTTTTGTGGCTGCAATATTCTGTAAATAAAGGAAATGATTTGAGTCTTTAAAATAGATAGATAGTCTCTAATTAATAAATCATTTTGGGTATAGAATCCAATTGTTTCAACTTACCTGTACCATTGAAAGATGGTTAGTTTTAGTAATATCAAAGATTGAAGATACAATTAGTTTTCATAAACAATGTGACAAATATTAAAGGTCTGCTGTGGTAGGGCTTTTTTCCCGAAAACTCTGCCTATTTTTTCTCATCGGCACAGTTGACAGCATGACACAAACTGTGTAGAATCTTGAGGTAAGTCACTTGCCGTGGTCCTAGGGAGTTTTACTTTTTGGAATCTGTTAGCTGCGATGTTTTGTTTAATTTTCTAAAACAATTCTGTTAGTACCACACCTAGATGATTCTCCCCTTCCTATATTTACCACGTCCGCTCTTCTTTCCTATATTAGAAAACAATGCCATGTGGAACCTAGATCACAAGCATATGAAAGGAAGAGCTTTTGCAGGCTTGGGGTATTCTGTAGAGCAATTTTAAAATTACTCGAAGTACAACAAGAGGGAATAACTTCCAACAGGAAGGATACAGGTCAGGGGGGCTCAATCAAGAGATGCAAGTAATATATTGCAGAAAATTTAAGTTACCGGGAAAATCTTGTATTTTAGATAGCCAGATCTTTCCGGCTGAAGTTCGGTAGCATCTTCAAGAGCTCAAACCAAGGTAAAAGACTTAGGAGAAGGGAGAAGTAGGGGTGGGGTAAAATATAGTTGCAGTTAGATAATTTCTGGTAGACCCCTGGAATTATCTGGAAGAGCCAAATTTCAGCTTGGCCCCCATTATGGGTGCTGGTCTTGAAGGGTATTGCTGACGGCACTTCTCTCATGTTGCTCAAAGAAATTACGTCTTAACATTCTGGATAAGATGAAGCTACTGATAATGGATATTAGATACTCAGCTCCAGAAGTAGGTTTTTAAGTCTGGTTAATTATAACCACAGACTACAGATGCTTGTCCACAGTAAATGATGCCTTATGCAGCTCTAGGGTGTTAGTTTTAGGATCAGAAATTAAATAAGCAGATATAGAGCAATTTTAAACAAATTAATACAGCATATACCCTGGGAAAACCCTCCAACTTGAGGGAGAAAAACCCAGCATCAAAGTATCTCTTATATATTTAATAAAGAAGCCAACTCGCTTTCACAATAAGGCCAAATGCAAGGCCGAATGACAGCACCACACTTTGATGCACACAAAAGAACTTAACACCTTGCTGATAATACAATCGATCTCCTTGGATACACAATAATGATCTCTATGATGATCTCGCACTTCTCATGAACTCGGACTAATAGATGAATGTATGAATGATCAATTAACAAAACAGCATCACATATATATACAGGTCGAAGAGATAGGCGCCATAAATCGTGTCTCCTCATATCATCAAGTCGGCCCATGATTGAAAGAATGTAACCAAGCAAAGGTGGCGATTCAATGAAGTCGGCCTCAAAACAAATTCAATTAGCAATAATTAAATATTATTTATTTTCCAAGGTGAAGTGCCTCTTCACCTAATGACATCTCAATAAATTAAATAGCCGATAGACTCCATTTAATTTATGCTTTTGATATAAGTCGAGACTGGAAGTAAGAGGCCCGATGCTGCTCTAAACATCAACACTCCCTCTCAGCTAGGGAGGAATACTTCCAGCTATCTAATGTCACGGAGTCTCTCAACATGACATCCACAGTGGCTACACCCATATGTGGAAAGAGCTCATCACGGAGTCACTCAATGTGATATCGTCCATCATGGCTACTCCCATGTATGGAAAGAACATGTGCACAAGTGCCCATCATGGAGTCACTCATCGTGATGTCGTCATCTCATCATGACGTCCACCATGGCTACTCCCAGAGGGTGGGTAAACACAAGTACAAGGAAATCATCACGGAGTCTCTCAACATGATGTTGTCATGGAGTCACTCAACATGACATCCACCATGGCTACTTCCATAGGGTGGAAACAAGGGCTTTCACCTCAAATTTCTCTTACAAAGAAAGATGCATTAACAAGGGCTTACACCTCAAATTTCTCTCACAGAGAAAGATGCATTAACAAGGGCTTACACCTCAAATTTCTCTCACAGAGAAAGATGCATTAAAGCAAATCACAGAAGATCACTGATGTTGAGTCTCCCTCTCAGCTAGGGCTTCATTCTCCACAATTCCAAGCTTGTCTCGAAAGTGCACAAACTTTACCTGGAGAGAGGCTTGGTGAGAAGCCGTCACCGTCATCAAGTAATGTATCTCAACTGGATAGCTTTCCTCAATACCATATCTCTAATGTAGTGGTATTTGATCTCAACATGTTTTGTTCTGTCATGAAACACTGGGTTGACAGAAAGCTTCACACACAACTTTGATTATCACAATGAATGATAGCCGGCTTCAATGATTGTCCAAACAATCCTGCAAGGAGCTTCCGAAGCCACACTACTTCTCGGGCTGCCACACAAGCTGCAATATACTCGGCCTCTGCGGTGCTTAGTGCCACTGAAGACTGCTTCTTGCTACACTGGAGATCATTGCAGATCCCAAACTAAAGCAACATCCAAAGGTGCTCTTCCGATCAGCTACACACCTTGCCCAATCAGAATCAGAAAATCCTTGCAGCTTTAGGTCCACACTGGAAGAATATCTCAAACCATACCCAATTGTGCCACGCAAGTATCTCAGGATATGTTTTGCTGCAACTAGATGTATTTGCATTGGTTCACACATGAACTGACTAAGTGCACTCACTGCATAGCAAATATCTAGTCTAGTATTGACTAGATACATCAACGATCCAATCAACTGCCTGTACATAGTAGGATCCACCAGATCAGAACTAGCTGCAGACTCTTTTAGCTTCTGCGAAATTGGTTTCCATAGGTGTAGACATGGATTTGCAATGCATCATGCCAAATCTCTTCAAAATGTCTGTTGTATACTTCCCTTGACTCAGAATGATCTCATTAGGCCTCTGCCATACTTCTAAACCAAGGAGATAATGCATGTATCTAAGATCTTTCATCTCAAATTCAAAAGCTAACTCCTTCTTGCATTTGATAATAAGGTGTTCTTCTCCTGTAAGAAATAGATCATCAACATAGAGAACCAAGATCAATGCCTCACCATTAATTGCCTTGAAGTACAGGTTTGAATCAACATCATTCTTGGAGAAGCCCAAGCTTAGCAGGTATCGATCAATCCTCTTATACCAGGCACGAGGAGCCTGCTTAAGGCCATACAAAGCCTTCTTCAATCTGCAAACATGAGACTCCTTCCCATGAATCTCAAAGCCATCAGGTTGCTCAATGTATACCTCTTCTTCAATTACACCATTAAGGAATGCAGTCTTCACGTCCATCTGATGTAACTTCCATCCTTTAGCTGCTGCAATAGCAATGATAGTCCTAATGGAAGTATAACGAGCAACTGGAGCAAATGTTTCTTCATAGTCTATTCCCTCTTTCTGAGAGAATCCTCTAGCTACAAATCTAGCCTTGTACTTCTCAATGCTTCCATTAGCCGCATGCTTGATCTTGAAAAGCCATTTGGAAGATACAACAAACTTCCCTTCTGGTCTAGGTACAATATCCCAAACATCGTTCTTGAGGATAGATTGATATTCTTCAGCCATAGCATCTCTCCATACTTGCTGACTTGAAGCTTCCTCAACACTGGAAGGCTCAGATTCAATAATTTGACTCATTAATGCAACATAGCTTGGAAACTTTTGTGGTCTTTTACTTTCTCTGAATGTTCCTCTAGGAGCTGCAAACTTTTCTACCTCATGCATTGTTTGCCTAGCCCATAGAGGTCTCTTTCGACCAATAATAATGTAAGAGCCTTTAGATCTCTTGAATGCAACATCTTCTTCAAATGTAACATCCCTGCTGATCTCTATCTGTTTCTGACTTGGAATGTAAATCCTGTAGGATTTTTGAAGATTCACTGTAGCCCACAAATATTCCCTTCTTGCCAAATGGTTCCAACTTAGTCCTTTTATCTTTAGGCACATGAACATACATAGGACAACCAAAGATTCTCAAGGACACTTCAAAGCCTACACTTGTAGCTTCTTCAGAGTCAGTTTCCAAAATAATGGAGTCTAATTTTAAACATACACGCTGTCAGATGTCAAAATTTCAAAAGAAAGGTTTGAAGTCTTGACTGCGATCATGGCTGGTCGCTTCTGCATTGATTTGTTCTTCCTTTTGCAACACTGCTTTGGCTGTGGATTGTAAGGACACAAACTCCCTAATCCTCACCGATACAAAAGTTACTAAGCCCAAAGATGATTATTCTCCTCCTGTCAGACATCTCGTAGCCAGATCCCCTCCCGCATGAAGTTCACTGAGCCTTGTAAATTGAGTTTCTGGCATCAATTCTTAGTCTTTAAGAAATAAATCCAAGTCTTTCTAGAGTAGTCATCAATGAAAATTACATAATACCAAAACCACTCAAAGATGCAACAAACATTAGACCACACAAATCAGAGTGAACAAGATCTAGAATACATTTTGATCTACTTTCACCACAAGAAAGGTCCTTTAGTATTCTAACGCAAGGCGATCCTCGGCAAGCACCTTCATGCCCCGGTTGAGTTTAGGAAGGCAAGGACCATCTTCATGCATGGGAGTGCTCAAATGAAGGTGAGCAAGTCTTTTAAAGCCAAAGCCCATGAACTTGAATCATGCAACAAGGGCTCTATAGGACTATAGTGGGAAAGTCTATAGAGACTCTCTTGCCAAACACCAATCACTCGGACAATCTTGATGCTAGAGTTTTTTGGCCATGCAAGAACTTTTCCTTTAGAGAAACTTGATATCCCTTGTCCTCCAAGGCTGAAATTGAGACAAGGTTTCTCTTGATGCCTGGTACAAATAACACATCGCTCAACTGAAGAGAGATGCCAGAATCTAAGTGAAGAGAGGAGGCTCCAACACCTTTCATAGAATAGCATGCATCATCTCCAATTATGACTTGAATGCTTGTATCTCTCTCCACTAAATCTGAAAGATGTTCTCTAAATCCAGTAATGTGACGAGAGGCGCCACTATCAATCAACCATGTATTGCTAGCTGTTGGAACATTGCTTGATAGGGCAGAATAAAATAGAAATCCACTTGAATTGTCTCTTGAATCCTTCTGAGGGGAGACCTCACCCACATCCGCAATAGAAGCATGCTGTTTTGGTCTAGTTGGACAATCTTTCACATAGTGACCAAACTTGTCACATCTGAAGCACTGTATATGGGAGAGATCCTTCTTCTTTGATTTAGGAGTACCATTCGATCTTCTATCTTTGTTCCTCTTGAAGTTGCCTTTCTTCCCTTCTCTTCCTTTCCTCTTCGAAGATTGAGCGACAAGTTCATGAATGTCTTCATTGGTAGAACTTTGCCCATTGCCTCTCACAGCCAATCTAGATTCTTCTTGGATGCAATCTGCCCTAAGGCGATCAAACTTTGGTAGTTTTGATCTTCCACTAATGCCTTGGATAAATGGCTCCCAAGATTGTGGAAGACCATTGAGTGCCAACATGACTAAGTCCTTACCATCAACCATGTGACCAATGGCACAAAGTTGATCTCTTAACTCAGTGATCTTCATGAAGAAGGAGATGACAGAATCTCCTTTCGCCATCTTGATATGATGAAGTTGTTGCCTCAATGCAAGAGCTCTGCTTGTATTATTGATCTCATACAATCCCTCCAAGGTCTTGAACATCTCTCTTGTTGTCTTCAACTTGGAGATAATAGGCACAAGATGATCCTTCACAGAATCAATCAAAATCTTCTTGGCCTTTGTGCCATTCTTCTTCCATTATGACTTCTCATTCTCATTGGAAGGCTCGAGAACTTCGCTCTCCACGAACTCAACAATCTCAGTTTCTTCCAATGTAATCAGAATTCTAAACTTCCAAGAGGTGAAGTTGGAAGCGCCTTTAAGTCAATCTTCAACCTTGAGCCCGTTCACCATTTTCAAAGATAAGATAGACACAAGAAGATGAGAACAAGAGTGGAAGATAACGCTGCTTATGTAAATCTGATCACGATCTTGCTTAAACCCGCTCTGATACCATGTTAGTTTTAGGATCAGAAATTAAATAAGCAGATATAGAGCAATTTTAAACAAATTAACACAGCATATACCCTAGGAAAACCCTCCAACTTGAGGGAGAAAAACCCAGCAACAAAGTATCTCTTATATATCGAATAAGGAAGCCAACTCGCTTTTACAATAAGGCCAAATGCAAGGCCGAATGACAGCACCACACTTTGATGCACACAAAAGAACTTAACACCTTGCTGATAATACAATCGATCTTCTTGAATACACAATAATGATCTCTATGATGATCTCGCACTTCTCTTGAACTCGGACTACAAATAGATGAATGTCTGAATCAATCAATCAACAAAACATCATATATATATACAGGTCGAAGAGATAGGCGCCATAAATTATGTCTCTTCAATCATCAAGCTGGCCCATGATTGAAAGAATGTAACCCAACAAAGGTGGCAATTCAATGATGTCGGCCTCAAACAAATTTGATTAGCAATAATTAAATATTATTCATTTTCCAAGGTGAAGCGCCTCTTCACCAAATGACGTCTCAATAAATTAAATAGCCGATAGGCTCCATTTAATTTATGCTTTTGATATAAGTTGAGGCTGGAAGTAAGAGGCCCGACGCTGCTTTAAACATCAAATAGTTGATTCGTGATGCAGTGAGTGGGCTAGAATCAAGTTCCAGTGAATACTTACCTCCATGCCGGGAGCCAAGCCATCTGAAATAGAATTGACAGTATTTGCTAAAGAGGGGTTATGAAAAGTTTGGCTTCTTCTCATGAGATGTTGTTGATGGTTGGTGCTCTCGCCCATAGTAAACAGATATCTGGAAAAAAACCCGATTTGAATCTTGATTTTAAAAATCTGTAAGCTTGACGATTTTTCCGATTTTTGAAAAAATCTTTGACCTTTTGGTCAACGATTTTTTCCCATTTCAAACTGCAAAATTGCCAAAAAAAGAGTTTAAAACCTGCAAAAAAATGCGAATAAAATCACGCTGATTTTTGCACGAAAAAAAACCGTGAGACCATAGCTTGTTGTTTACTATTATGCTTTGATAGATTTTTTCTAAGCATCTATAGCTTGTTCGAAAGCATTTGTTTTAGGCTTTTAGCCATAGCAGCAAGGTAGTGAACTGTTTGATAAAATGCTTTGGTAGACATGTATGAAAAATGTGGTAGCATAGACAAGGCAGTGAACTGGTTGAAAAATTGCCTCAAAGAAATGTGGTTGCTATTGATTGTCATGGCATTCCATCACCATGAGACCACATTTCTTTGAGGCAATTTTTGATCCAGACAATGAGTGGATTGATGGTGATGAATTTCTTGAGGCTGAAGATTTTGAGATCCTAGCGGAGTCCAACTTTGATACTCATTTAACTGAACGACTTAGGAGAGGGAAAGCCCCAGGAGCTTCATCATCAGGACCTGCATTCCTCTAGCATAGCTCTATTTACAGTAGCAACTAGCAAGAGTCATTGGCTACTTTTGATTTTTGAAACTTTGTACTCAGTTTATAGGTTGACTTCGTACAAACTATATTGTAATTGAAGTTTTGTCATCTATCAGTTATGCATTGTGAACTAATGCTTTGGAAGACGTGGAATGCAATGTAATCAGTGATATGAATATAAACAACAAAATCTATTTTCTATGATTCATTGGTTAAACTCTCTATTTTATTTGCTCTCTACAACTCTATTGCTATGGAAATGCCTTTCAATTAAAAAAAAAACAGTTTTTGTCTCTTATTCTACAATTTTTTACATTTTTAAAAAAATCAGATTTTTTCAAAAAATCTTGAACTTTTGGTTTGCCGAATTTTTTCTCCAAAAGATTTTTGTTGCTATGTGAATCTGCCTTTCAGATGTCCTTAACAGTTTTCTTGCTGTTGATAGTTCGCTAATGGCCCTGTGTTGAATCTTCCACTTACAATTTTTGCATGACTTAGGCGGGCCATGTAGGCCTCACTGTGTGAATGAATTGCCTGGATAGGTGTGATTAAATGGTGGGGTTTTCAATTTTTCGGTATGGACCACATAGTGGTTTTGTTAGTCATCCGAATTTATAGTCACGATAATCTGATGGTGCATTGCCATTGGCTATCCTGGAACACTGCTAATTTTACTGTAAATGGTGTATATTTTTGTATATACTCCCCTTGTATATAAGGATAAATAATCATTTTCTTCTGAGCAAAAGAAAAGATAGTTCAGCCCTCAAGATACAAGCCACATGGACAAAGTCATCCATTCACAACAACGTAATATAAACCTAAGAAACGATCAAGCTAAGGCATCTATATAAGCATAAAAATATCAATGCAATCACAACATGAATTTGAAGGATGAAGTATACAAATCATTTTGTTTATACAGACCAATACCATATCAAGTTTATCGAAACAAATACAAAGCATCTAAAAGTTAAGACAGTGCAATGGCATTATCCCTATAACTTCCAAAACCAACTATACATAAAGAAACTAGCTTTACAAACCCCCTAAAGAATAAAAGAGAAATCTGAAATGATTTTCCACCACAAAGTTCAAACTAGACACAACTGTAAAACTGTAAAATATTTAAAGCTCTACAAGGAAAAAGTGTGTACTATCTCCGGTTGATATATGCCATATGAGAGCCACTGCAATCTAATCCAGCTTTATGAAAGTGTTATACGAAATAATGGATCTAAAGATCTGCATTACAAATGCCTATGCAGCCCTCACAAGGAGATATTCCTATATTTCTAAAAAATGCAAGCTTAACGGTCAATAGAAACACCTTAGATGTCAATATAAACACTAAACTAATGCTTGTTTAGTTTAACAAGCTGAATTTGCAGACCTTCCAAATAACAGTATCCACGCTGCCTTCCAAGAAATTGCGAGTCTGTGATCAGATGTAGCTATTCAATCATAACGAAGATGCAATCCATAACCAAAGGACATATTCAATGACCAAAGGTAAAATTGATCAACTTGAACCCTGGTAAATCATAGCTGCATTTATTCAATGAGGAAATTCATGACATGTGGACCGGTATGCTAGTTTTCTTGAATGATTGGCACAAAGGGCAATTACTGAGCCTACTCTCAGATTCCTTGCAGAGGCAAAAATGCCTACAGGGCAGCAAAAGCATGCATACATCCCTGCTTCTGCAAACTCTACAAGTTCTCTGTTCTTTCAACTCCTTGTTCTCTTTGCAGATAAGTGCTTGAAAATCGCCTGCATTACCATTGAAACAAGAAGCTGTATCATCCACTTCGCTGTCTCCACATCCTCTTTACACTTCCTGCTTTGGGCATAAGCTTGCTGCAGATTGAATTTAAGAGTATTAATCAAAGTTTCACTGCATTTTGCCCGATATTGCCATGCATTTACTTCCAAACTCAATTGCTTCATCTTCTCTTCTAGTTCTACATTTTTCTTATTTATGTTTTCCACCTTTATATCCTTTTCCTTAAGCTTTTTAGATGCTGCTTCTGAACACATGTCAAGATATGCATCTGAAGCCACTGTCTCTTCTCCTCCACAGCTTCCCTGAATTGCTCCCCCTGCCCAAAGAGCCAAAAAAAAAAAACATCGAGAACAACAATTTGAAAAGGAAAGGAGATAAATTAAGGAACTGATGAATCTTCATTTCCACAGAACAGACATGCAAAGCGGCAATCTGACCAAAACAGAATGTATGGAAACACAACTGATAAACAAGAATGGGAAATCTCCCAATCTGAGGAAATCAAAATATATGGAAACGCACCAATAAACAAAAATAGACAACCACAGAATCCTTTTATTTAATATGAAGGAAGAACCTGAAATTATATGAAGACAAATTTGCGAAACAGTAAAATAGGCTTCTCCAGACAAACAAGCAAAGAACAGGGATGAATGTTACACACGTTTCTTCTTACACTGTTCTAAACTAAAGGTATAGTCCATAAAAATTATCAAAATTTTGGCAAGGCTTGCAGAGATTTTATCCCCATTTGCACAAATGTTGCTTTAGTGTTTAGTAAGCCTGAAAGACAACCAAAACTTTGTGATGTACGTAACCAATGGTGAAAGGAATTTGGAGCACATCTTTTTCTACAACTGAATTTGTGATAGCTCAATCTAAAAGAAAGTATCAATGCATGCACCAATCAATGAAGTCTCTTGAATTTCATACTTTCCATGATCAGTAACTTATAAAGCCAATACAAGTGGAATATGCAAGAAAACATGTTATAGAGTGCTATATAAGATGTATTGGACAAGATCATACCATCTAACTCTCAAGGATGGGATTGTTAATCTATGGGCGAATTGCTATATTATATTTATCACAGGGGTCTTTGTATCTTCATGTGTAGCATACCATAAGCGACTTGTAAATTGTTTGTGTGCCACAGATATCAAGAGGTAAATCCTGGCAGTTATCCAACTATTGAAACCAAACTCAAGATAAATCAATGATTACAGCACACAAAGAACATGCTAACAACTCCTGCTCTTCATATCAAGTCACAATAGACAAAAACACACGCATATTTCCAAAGGAAATAAATATAAATTATCATCCATCTTATCACATCTAAATAGCTGTGCTTGGACAAGTACAAACCACAGGACACAAGTTGTATAAGCACAAAAGATATGAGACTAAACGAAATGGCTTGGAATGCATCTGCATTTCTCAAGAACATGCATTCAGAGCACCACCCTTCACTTCTGAAATCAATGTAGCAATGAAAATTTAAAGGACAAGTATGTTTCTAAGTACTGCTGATAAGCACCACACTCAAAAACATTGATAACAGGAGTATAAAAAAAATACATAAAACCCAACAGAAAGAAATGCCCCTATTTACATTGCACGTACTTACTTCTTTTTCCGATACATGAAATATTCTTTATGGGTCTCCATAAGCCTGCATTCAGAAAACCAAAAAATGGGTTGTTGAAAGAAACTACATTTTCTGCAATCTGTAAAACTCAACAAAACCAGATTCTTTTGAGTGGGTATTTTTGCTCGAATTCTCTATAGTCTGTGAAGCTGAAAAGTGGTTTTCTGAAGTGGGTACTCTTTGTACCTAGTTTTTGTCTTTGTACACTGCTCTGTCCACCACAAAAGCTCAATCCACACGACTTAGCACATTTAGCCATCTTAACATAGGCAGTTCCTTTTCTAGTCAATGCCCGAGCAATCATTTTATAGTTTGATAGTAGTTCTCTACCTTGTTCAACAGCCTTGTCACAGTCTTTGATGCATTCCTCATACTACATGAGCAACAGACAAATTATTAAGAGAATAAGATTTGGCATGCAATGAAGAACGTAACAAATTTTCACCAGAGTTCCCGTACAATACAGAGCATTATAAATGATTAATTCCTTCAATCTCATCTACTGAAATCTCTGCCACCCCACTCTTGAGAAGCATCTATCCTTCAGATACATACATATTGAACACACTATCATCTGTAAGGTACGACATTGCATATCTTGAACTATCTATGGCCTACCCATCTGTTACTAGCTTCTTTTTCCTTCAAAGTCTAGATCCAAGTATGCTTTTAGAATTTTTTTGTGATTGTTGGATCCTTTTAGCATTCAAGATCAGTTATAAGCTATTGTAAATTGCCGTACTCTTGAGTTCAATTGACTACTCTTGTCAAGAATATAGACTAATATAAGTTCAATGTTTCTGAATGTTCTCAGTAGTTAAAGCAAAACATACATATTCAAAATCCTAAAACTCACATTTTAAACTGGATTTGAGGATTTCCATTGTCTCTTTTTTCTTTTCTTTTCTTTTTTTAAAATATATGTAGAAGAATGCAGAAATAAGCCTTTTATTAGTTTTAAAGTTAAAACATTTTAATTCAGAAAATAAACATCGGTCTATTTTGATCATGTCTTTTGCTATTTGATAGCATTTTTGCTTAATTACTAATTTTTTGATGTGACTTCCATTGTTGCTTACTCTCTTTAGTTTATCTGATTTACAGGTTCTCTACTCTCTTTAGAGCATAGAGTTGCATACACCGTAAGAGGTAAGATATTATTGAACTTGTGATGTTAATTGTTGAGTTGTTGCTATATTATGGACAACTATGAACAAAATCATTAGAAAATGTCATAGATGCAGAGAACTATGAACCCGTTAGTAGGGATCTATCAGATCAGCCAATTGACATAGTATTGGAAAACAATAACATGTTTAGGATAAAACCATTTGTATATAACATAGGAGATTGTCTTTTTGACTCTTTCCAGTTGTTGTTACATATGCATTACACTTCTGTAGAACTTCGCAATGGAACTATTGACTATTTTATAAATTGCCTAGAAAACAATGATCCTAATGCTTTATTTTTGTACAACTATCAGCTAGACCCGTATACATTGTATAAATTACATGGAGTCAGTGATGTCGATACATATCTATGACGTATGCAATTGTCAGCAGTTTGAAAGGCAAACTATAATGAGTATGGCCTTTGGGGGGACGTGTTTTGTATTAAGTGGCTAGCCAAATGGCTAAATATTTAAGTATGTATTTGGACTTCAACAAGAAAATCAAAATACTTGCATTTCAACGAGAGATCACAAAATAATGCATATTATATCTTGTTCCATTATCAAAACCCTGTTCAAGGACATTTTGGACCACTTATTAACTAAAAAAGCCCTGCCCAAGCACAAATTCACCATTCTAAAACCTCCAAGACAATTTCAGAGTCAAATAAAAGTTTTGCAAAAGACAAGTTAGTAGGTGCAATGTCTAACTTGTGCAAAAATACGTTGTCAATATCAGATTGTCATTGACACTCTTTTCAATACAATTGTTACTTTGACAAACAATGAATATGACGGCCAATGTCTTAAGACAGTACATGGCTCAATACTTTTGCAATGCAATACTCTATGGAGACAAAATAGCAATGACTTGCATCGATACATGTATTAAATGTGACTTGATCATTAGTTGTGACATCGCAAGTTGGGAAGCATTTATTTGCGAAGATTGAACAACCATATGAACAAAGTGGAATTGAAGGAGCTGATTTCTATTTTAAATGGCTGTCCTACATTTTGCAAGTAAAGATGAAAATTTGGTTAGCAACCACTAACATGTTTATAAAAGAATATTGCAAATGCGTTAGGCCAACCATAGTATACAATATCATGTTTGACCAAGTCAATGACATGCATATGCACTATAGGCCATGTGGATATAGAGATTATAATGGCAAGTGACACTAATATTGAACAATAAAAAACGACATTGGTTGAAGCAAAACAAAAAATTAGTGTCCACAAATCGAAACAAACTATTCAAAACAGTGGACATGTACAGATTAATACCTCTACACGGTTGACAAATACCTTTAACAAAATCTCCCATGATTTCCAAGCTATTGGAAACAGTCAACATGTACAAGTTAATGCCCCTACACGATCGACAAATGTCTTTAATAAAATTTCGCATCACTCACTTCGTAAAGTAAAACAACAAATGCATGAAACAACTATAACTCAAGGCATACACAAATCAACAAAGAGAGAAAAGACAACAGTAGAATCTTACATGACAAAAAATCAAGACACTAAAACACATGTGCGCAATTTTTGAATGACTCCATTTTAAGAAAAAAAATAAGAAATCTTATGCAAAAAACAAAAAACACATATCAATTACTATTATCAAAGAAAAAGCACTTGTTTGGTAACAAGGCATGCAAGTTTTGTAACCAACACTTGCAACAAAACATAAAACCACTGTATGCAATCCTAGAACAAATCAAAACAAACAATCCACTACAACACACAACTACGCTTTCAGAACTTGAAGAAAGGCTAGTGGCACTTCAAATTGTGTTTGCACAAATTTGGCAACTAGGACATAAGAGATCTCAAATTGGACTATTTGGAACTATTATCAATGTGCCAACGAACATTAACATCATACAAACAATATTGTCACGATCATCTAATGAAACATGGACAGTTACTACTGCATTGAAGAGATGTTTGCAATACACAAATGTATATCAAAAATGAATAGTGCAATCAAATACTATTATGAATGCTCAATGAATTGTGCAAAACAACACTATACAAAATGCAAAATGTAAAATTGAACAAAAATTGGCACAACCATTTGTACCCTTTACAATAACATGTGTCCAGTATTGACTCTTCATCAAGTGATGAGGACAATGAGATTGGTAATGCAATGGACATTGAAACATACACCTTGATACATGGATTTATTGAATCAAGAACTATACATTCTCTTCAAGACAAAATAATAGAATTGCACTAGCAGAAGGAAAACAACCTCTAGGAATGTTTCAAGATAAATATGTAGAAGAGATGAACTTCCCCACACTTTTTTTTTGGGGGAACCACGTGACGAGGAAGTTGCAAAAAAAAATTCATATCAAAAAATCGCCTAGTGGGAATTACAAAATTCAAATCGAGCATTTGCCTATCATACCACTAACTTATTATTCAAAACTGTCAAAATACTAATTGGCCAAGCTTTTTCTACCATATGGATAAGAATCTGCAAGGGAAAACTAAAGGGCAGAACTCTACTAGCAAAAGATGTCAAGTATAAACCAAACCTTGAAAAAAAATTGCAATAAGATATTTGATATATAGATTTCAAAAAGATAAGAAATTCACCAAACTATTTGCAATATCTCAAGAAGAATGTTTTCGCAATGATACAACAATTAGGACCACTGACCTTTTTTGTCACATTCACTAGTGCAGAGAAAAATTGGGCCTCATTAACAAAAACATTGGAAGAATTGTACAACTCACATTATACAAAGTCGAATCAAAGCCAACCTAATTCACCTTTCAACATTGACATTTTCTCTTTGATAAAAAAGGATCCAGTCACTTGTACCCGCTATTACAAATATAAAATTAATGCAATGAAAAAATTACTATGTGCAGATGAAACATTCTTTGGAAAGGTATTGGACTACTTTTTAGTTATAGAATTTCAAAATCGAGGGAATGAACATGACCATTTTATGCTATGGATTAAAATCTATGGAAAAGATAACAATGCTAGCATTGAACAGTTTGTGGACAAATATATATAATTTGCAATACAAAAACTTTAGATGATCAAATAGCTAGATTACATGCACATCATCACACCAAACAATGTACAAAGACAAAACCAAAAAAGTGTCGCTTTGGTTTCCCACAACCGCCTATGAGAGCAACAACAATACTTGAACCATGCATTGACAAAAAACAAGACAATATGCATATTGCTGAGAAACTCAAATCAACTTTGGAAATTTCAAGTTATGATTCTCTTGTATCCTTTGAAGATTTCCTAGTGAACATAAACATGAGTGAAGATGAATACATACAAGCCATGTGATTTACATTGCTTAGGCCAACATTGTTCTAGAAAAGAAAGCCAACTCACATATGGAATAATTCATTTGCAACCCACATTCCACAACTGTGGCAAGCAAATAGAGATGCACAATTTGTTTTCAATGCATACACTGCAACAATGTATTGTAGCTCTTACATGACAAAATTTAATAACTCAATGACAAATGCATTCAATAAGATATGCATAGACCACAAACAACATAACTTCGATGCCATAAATATGATAACAGAGCTTGGCAATGCCTTGCTCAACTTATAGTAAATGTCTGGTCAACAGGCTGTACACATTGTGCTTTCACTTTCGCTTAACTACAGTTGAATCACAATATTTTTGACAAATTGAATTGATTAGTGGCTGAGTACACTAGAGATGAATTAACTAGGTTAAACAGTGTCAAGTATAAAATATGAGGTGATATTTAGTTTGAGCTAGATAGGCAACAAGGCAAGACAACAACTGACAATCTATAACAATCCTTAGTTGCTCAAAATCGCCCTGCCAACACTTGGCAGGAACAATGTTGCACTGTAACCCTTGTTCAATATAGGAAAGATTACAAAAAACAACCTCAAAGAAGCTGCAGAGCGTAAATAAAGATTGCCTTCCAATAAAGGATTTTATAAGATTGCCTTCCTAAAAATTAATTATCATGTGAGTATGTGCTCTTAGTTGTAATATGCAAAGCAATTTCAAGAGGAATTTGATTTGAGTACGAATTTGATTTCAATCGGGTTTTTATTTTTGGGAATTTTTGCTGAGAAAAGATAAAGATACCAAGGGTGATTCTCTACTCGGAGTGCTATATGAATATAAAGAAGAAGGTGAGAGTGGCACCGAGTTAGAGGAGAAACTTCAGAAATCGAAAGTGAGGTATGGCGTGAAGATCTTTACTATAGGCACATACATTAGGACAATTTTGGATCTTATTATAGCAATTGATCATTGCCAATTTTTTATCTTCATCATCATATGTTTTAGGATTTCTGATTACTGAAATTTCTTCACCGTCATGGAGTGGTTTTTATAAATATTTTAGAGAATTAGGTAAAAGTTTCTAGAAATATTTTATAGTAGGTGGTTCTGTGAATTTTACAGTAGAGAGTAAGTAAAGGGTCTTATGGATCTATTATAGAAACTATTTTTGTGGAGTAGGAGTATCATGAGAAGAAAAAAATTATATATAAAGCAAGAAAATGGAAGCCCCTATTTGTTAGATTATATGTAAATCATAGAAGCATAAATCGGCAAAAAATCGCTAAAATCGCGATTTTTAAAAAATCGCCACTTGTCCCAATTTTTTGAAATGCATTGACTGAACAGTAAGTCGTTGAAAATCGTGTTTTTTCTTTCCTTTTAAATCACGCAAAAATCACCACAAAATAGCTAAAAAAATGGCTCACCCGAAAAACCCTAAAAAATATGTGTTTTTTGACGAGTCGCCATAGGTCAAATGTAAATCTGGAGGCCAACTGTGCTACAACTGCGTGTTCCGCCTTGTGCTGCAACTGCGTGGGTCGCCATAGTTTTAAGTCTTAACTGTTTTCATTTCCGTTTATGATTTACAAGTTTTCTTCAATTTTTTATTCTTTTATTTTTTTATTTTTTTTATTTTAAAAAAAATCTTAACCCTATACTAATAATACTATCCGGCATTGCACAAGAAATAATTATATTATATAATACAATAATATTAATGTAATAATGTATATTAATATAATATAATTATAATAATATATATTATATATTAATATATAGTATTGTCTTATAATATGTTATTGTTTATAATATAATATATATTATATTGTAAAAATTATTATTATAATATATATAATACATTAATATTAATATAATATTATATATTATATTATTAAGTATTATATTTATAATATAATATATTGCAAAAATTAATATTATAATATATATGAATAATATACATCACACTATAATAGAATAAATAATAATATATAATCCATTATACAAGCACACCGTATGGAGAAAATCACAGTAAATCAGTGAGCACTGTGTTTGGGAGGATGCACCCGGCTTCACACCAATATACACATCACATCAATCGATAAATAAAATAACAGCTTAATCTACCAAGCAAACATATATATATAGTACAACATCCGGTTAGAAATATCTACTATCACAAAGCATATCAGAAATTAATTATCACCATATGTACAATGTATCATCATAACACAAAACGAATCCACCGTCACTCTAAAGTTAGCAATCAAAATATCCAAAACAAAGTACCAAAGTCTATCATATGTGAAAACATGCTATCAGAAACACATGGGCAAAGTGGAGGGTTACGCTACATCCCCTCCCTAAGATTAGCTGTTCTCAAAGCCTCATGGTCAGAGATAAAGTTCATGCGTGTCGATCCTCCCAAGTAGTAGCCATACAAAGGCATAGCAAGATACTAGGAAATAAATCTATTAAGCATTCGCAAGATAAAAAATTCACTCATTTTGCATGTTAAATAACCATTTGCTAGACATAACTTCATTTTGAACTATGATCAATTTCACCATTAATTGGATTAACAATAATAAAATGGGGTTGTTTAAATGAGATCAATTAAGACTATTTCAAATATTCCACTATTAATCCTATAGAGTCACAAAAGTAATCATACTAGATTTTTGTACTGAGTTTTAGATTAAGAAACATTATACTATTCTCTTAGTACAAGGTTACATTTCAAATCTTGGGTTTAATGTCCAAGTTAGAATGAATTTAGGACATTCTTCACAAATTTACTTCTAATTTATACAATGATATAATGTCCCCTAAACATTATTATTCCCTAAAACAATACTAATATTGTATATTGATTTCTTTGGATCAGTCTAAGAAAGCAAGTACATGCATACATTGGAAGGTTTAATGCAACCTTTGTAAATTTATTTTAACCATATGCCATCTCAGCTAGGCTGACTTATGTGATTGTCCAATGTCTTAGTTAGATTAAATGTAGCATCCATGAATATGTATGGTTCCTTGATTATATGCCATATTGAATGAGATGTTCTTACATATGATAGTTTGTACAGTTCACTGGCTCCACATATTTATACAAACTCAGTTTCAAAAGCAGTTTACATCCACTAAACAAATTTATACCTCACTAAAGAAGAGAACACATAATCATATGTTAGTGGTCTCTCTCACATATATCCTATATAAACATTCAATACTCTCCTCTTATATTAAAATATTTAAGAAATCTGATCTTATATATAAAACTACCCTACAAAAATTGAGACAAATATTTATGTCAGTGCATAAAGACGTGAGAAATAATAGTTCCATAAACAAAATAAGCACCCATAAATTTTGAGTTGAACAACTACAAAAAGTCCCTACAAAAAATCAAAGAAGGAAGAAGAGCAAGAGGGAGAAGAACATTCCATTCTTTCATTTATCTTCACACAAGGATATCATGAACATTTTCTTTGTAAACATTGAGGAAAGGTATCATTAGATCATGGGATTTCTGATTCATATAATGATAATACCTTGGTATCAACCTAGTGCATGCGTCGTACAAACCCCACCACATTGTCTGTGGCGCCTTGCCACACATTGAATGCAAACTCTACAGTGGGACATGGAATTATAACATCGTCATCAATAGAAAAAATTCCATCAGTTCTTAATCCCTCAATTGGTGTCATTTTTACGAAGTTGTCGATGCACATAGTAAGGTAGGCACAATTAAGGCTACTAATTGATAATTGATATCTCTCATTGTGTTCAATTATGGTAAGGATTACTATTAGGATATGGGTAAGGAATGAATGAGGATTATGAAAAAAAAGATAAATTAAGGATGCAAATCAATTACAATTAGTGTTCAAAGAGGGGAACAATTTAATAAGAGTAGGGCTCAATTAAAGTTATGATTTAGTAATATAATTTAATAGTAAATACAATAAATTATTATAATAATAATTTAATAAATTTATAATATACTAATAATAATTAAATATAATATTATAATAATATCATTAAAAAGGATTACTATTAGGATAAGGGTAAGGAATCAATTAGGATTAAAAAGAAGAAGATAAATTAAGGATACAAATCACTCATAATTAAAGTTCAAAGAGGGGGAACAATTTAATAAGCAGTAGGCCACTCAGTTATGATTTAAATATAATTTAATAATAAAATACAATAAAGGTATTAGTAGTCAATAAATTTCAATAAAATTTATAATGTACTAATAATAATAATAATTTTATTTTTAATGCTATTACAAGTAACTAGCACTGCACTTTAAGTGCACGGGTACATGAAGAGGTGGTGGAAGCCCAATTAGGGAAAAATTGTTTTATTTTTTGCACACATTTGTGGTGTTATGAGGCTAATTTGAAATACTTGTGTTTGTAGACATTGTTTATATTATTGTTATGATTACTATGATATTATGAATTTTATTTTGTATTTTTATTATATAATAATATTAATATATATTTTTATTTTATTTTATGTATTAGCTATTATATTCACCACACTATTCTCAGACCTAAGTAATTTGTCTAGTTATAAATTTCTCTTTAGTTGTTTATGCGTTTGGATTAGATGCCTTCAAAATCTAGATTTGTCTAAATTTATTTGATTCCATTATTTAGCACTTATTAACATACATATAGTTTTCTATCGGCATAATCCTTGAACCTCCTTTAGATGCAAGTGTTAGTATATATACCTCTTTCTATATAGAATTGTCTCTTCTATCTCTCTTTCCTTTTCCAGATCAATGAAACTATCAACTTTTTTATAAATTAATTTAATTTGATCTATATAGAAATATATTAATTATTAATTATAATAATTTCGTATTTATATTTAATAGTTTTTATTATAGAATAATATGTAATAATAATATAACTTATATATACTATTATATATAATAATAATTATTATTATATTATATATAATTTTTTTTTTTGAAAACAAAGGGGTAAAAACTTTATTAGAAATTAGAAAAGAGCATTACAATAATAACCAAGAGACCCAGCCCCAGAAAACAAGGCGAAAACCCCACAGCATAAAACAACATCAACTATCCCCATGTATCCTCCTATCCTCCTCCAAGAACTGGTCTAAATCCAGATGTAGCTCAGGGTTAACCTGATCCCAATCCTCAACCTTCCAACCACTATCATGCTCAGAGGCCCATTTGGCCAAGCAGTCGGCAGCACGATTCCACTCCCTCGGGATGTGAACAAAGGATGCCTCCTCCATCTGAGAATTAACCTGAAGAATCAGCTAAACCACTGAAGCCAACTGCCAATTTATATCAAATATCTTTCGCTCATTCAAGAGATTAATCAAAATCTATGAATCAGCTTCACATATAACCTTTCTCCATCCCAAAGCAAGGGCCCTCTCAATAGCATGAAGAATTTCCAGACCCTCCATGAAGTTAACAGTCTTCACCCCCTCATGTATAGAGAACAGAAAAATCACCGACCTAGCTGAGTCCTTGCCAACCCCACCAATTGCAGCAAGCCCAAGATTTCCCCTAGAAGAACTATTAGTATTGATGTTTAAAAATCCATTGGAAGGAGGTAACCACCTTCCAACCCGTTGAACCCTCTTTTTCCCATGCCTATAGTTCCTGGAACTGACAAAAGATGAATGAATTTCTTGAAGACCCAGTCTGGCCACCAACTCAACATCACCTCTCTCCAAGGGGAAAACCACATCACATTTAGCTAAAACTGACTCCTACACCATTCCTAGCATACGCATCCAAACTTGCCGACCCACCAACTTCTGAACATGAAAAATTTGGCGGTTCTGCTCTAGCCAAATCTGCCAAAGTAGAAAGGTAGGGCCCATGAACCAAACTTCCTACAAAAAGGAAGCCATAGAAGGAGGTCTTCCCATACTATCCTAGAATTCAACCAAAGAGCACGCATGAATACAAGGAATCTTCCACACCTCCCACCACCAATGCCAAAGCTGCACAACAAAGGGGCACCGGAAGAACAAATGCGAAGAATCCTCTTCCGCTCCCCCACACAAAACACAAATTGAAGGTCCTTGAAATCCCTATTTACGAATGTTATCCCAGGTCAAGCACCTATTCCAAGCCAAAGTCCAAACAAAGCAGTTGCATTTAGGCCACGAGAGTTTATTCCACACCCTTTCCACCAATGAACCTCTGCCCCAGTTAGCTTCTGAGCCAATAACACCTGATAACCAGAAGCAACAGAGTAAACCCCCTTAGGATTATGGGTCCAAGAAAGAATATCTTCTTCCAGAAGAGAACTACAACTCCTACTATGAAGAATCTTGTGAAGCTCAGCACTTTCTTCCGCAAGTCCCAAATCTGGCCACTCTGCGGGATCCTTCCAATGAGCTACCTCCAACTGACCAAAAGAAGCAACATACTTGAAGTCACTCACCCTAGCCCAGCCAGCCTCAAGAAATATTTGGCACAAAGGAAGTAGTTAGGAACTCCCAGAAGTAAGTGAGGGAATCCATCTAAGAATCACTGGCAGAGCTTCAGCCCCGCTCACAGATTCCAAAAATAAACTTTCCTTGATAAGCGCTGGTACCTTTTGAAGAGTATTCCAAATCATTGAACCCTTTCCCTGAGGTAACGAAAGATCCCGCCGAACCTTTGAGAAATACTGCAGTGAGAATATCCCGCCTACTACCGATCTTGTTCCACACACCATCTCCAAAATAGCTTAGCAGCCACAGCCACTCCAGATAACGTAGACTGTCGAAGACCAAGACCACCAAATTGCTTTGGGTTGCACACAACATCCCACCTGACCAGGCTCCACTTGGAAGATGCCAAACTTCCTGCCCATAAGAACTTCCTTTCAAGAGAATCCAACTCCCTCAGAAAACCCATCGGAGCCACCTAAAGCATACATCTACATAGGTAGAGCCTCGCACTACCCCGACTCTGAGAAGCTGACGCCCCTAAAAGATGTAAACCATCCAGGTCCAAATGATTAACTTTCTTGCATGAGCTACTAATAAGATTCCCAAGAACCTCGGGAAGATGGCAAAACAAAAATTGGAAACTCAGACACGGCCAAAGGGAGAACCCCTAGTATCCGAAACCCAAGATATTAGTACCCTTCAGACAATACCATGATGAAGAAGAATATGTGAAGACTCTTCATTAATCACTGTCCAAGCAACAAGATATCGTATTCAACACCGCCTCAAGAGTAGCGCTTCCTTAACAAGAGCTATCATCCCATCAGGTAGTATCATCAACAAATCCAATGATTATGAGGAAACCCACCCAACCCCTCAATGATGCTGGCCCACCTCCTTTTCAACAAACGCCCAAGGCTCTCCACAGTAGCAAAAGATACGTAGAAAGAGATCTCTTGGCGCAAAACCCTCGAGCATCAAAAGTTCGTAATGATTCATTTGGTCAAAACCGAAAACAAAGGTATACAACTCATGACCCATTGGATCCACTCCTCACCAAAATGAAAGGACACAAGGACCTTCCGCAGGAAAGACCATCTAACCCTGTCATAAGCCTTAGCCTTATCCAACTTAATGAACATAGCCTTCTCATGGGAGTTGTCCATGGAGTGGATGGTCTCGGTAGCAATGACAACCCCATCAAGAATCTGTCGACCGGCCACAAATCCACTTTGTTCCTCTGAAATCAGCACTTTAAGCCACTTCTTCAATCTCTTAGCCAATAACTTTGAAATGATTTTACAAGCCACATTGCAAAGAGAGAGGGCTCTGGAATCGAGATAACCTATCTTCATAATTTGGGTATGAGAGCAGGAAAGGTGAAACTGTGAGCATCAAGCATCTGCTTATTCTGACTCACAAGGACAACTACCAAGATCCCAACTTTATGATATATATCTTAGAATTCTCGGGGTGTTCAATCAAGAAACCATCTACCTTGTTTTACCTTTTCTTCATATGAATGATAATCCTCCAAAATTTAACAAGAGAGAGATATTCTTCATCGGGATATACCATTTGCCTCCTCGGGAGACCATGCCAACTTCCGAGAATACAAGAAAGAACTTATGCTTCTCAATGCCCTCGTGAATCCTCCAATGCTAGTAAATGTTTGACTGAGATGCCTCAAAGTAGATTTCCAAATGAGTAAGACCAATTTGTATCATTCACCAGAAAAGGAATGGAATTACCATGCCTCCTATCCTTCACAGAATTGAAGAAGAAGGCGGTGCTTTTATCACCTTCCTGTAACCATTCAACCCGGGCCTTTTGCTTCCAATAGATTTCTTCCCGCAATTCAAATTCCTCAACCACTTTCAAAGTCTTAGCCTCCTCCCTTAGAAGATCCTCAGAGGCCCCATTCTCACGAATCAACCGCGTAATATTATTCAACTCCTCCTGTGCGGCAACCTTAGAATGAAAGATATTACCAAAACATCGCCGATTCCACCTTTTAAGCTTATATTTGACAAACTGAAGAAGCTTGGAGAATGTGTACATTGCCGTACCAAAAGTTGGTCTACCAATCCGCCACCACTCAGCCACATAATCATGAAGAGTGGGATCCCGTAACCACATAAGCTGGAACTTGAATGAGGGAGACTGAGGCCCCCGTGCAGAGATAATACTAAGCTTAATAGGCCAATGATCAGAACCTCTCTAATCAAGAATTTCAGATCGAGTGGAACATAAGTTTCCAACCCAATAACAGGAAACCAAGAACTCCAGAATCCAAGGAAATTTCTCTCAAAGAAGTACATAACTATCACCAATTCTCCTATTATTCCAAGTGGAAGTACCATTACTTGCAAGGCACATCAAGATTTAATTTAGAAATTCTATCAATAACAGAGCAAGGCTCCAAACCTAGGAATCGGACCTCTTTCTGACAACCCACAGGTCAGGCATTAAAATCGCCTTATAACCCAGCCTGGATGGTAAGTGAGCTAAGCTGCAACAAAACCATGATGGGACCAGAAGGTTACCCAAACCAACAGGAGGCACATTAGAGAGAGAGATCACACTCACCCGCCTCATCCAAGAGTTACCTTTTAGTATAGAGGAACCAGGAGTATCCATATAGGAAAATCTTCCGAGGGTTCCAAAAGCAAGCCACCCCTCCAGAAGCACCAAGAGCCCCCACACACTGGCATTCACCATATTTCCACAGCTTAGGAGCCATGGCCAACATATTATCTACAGATAATTTAGTCTCTTGAAGAAAAAGAACATCCGGAGAATGATTCCTAACCAAATCACGAACAACTTTTTGTCGAGGGCCACTGTTCAAGCCCCTTACATTCCATGAGAGAACAATCATTTTTGGGGGCATGAAAAATGTGAATCAAGAGTCTTGACTGACCCTGACTCCACCAAAGTTTCCCCAGTTAATTTAATCTTCTCCATATCCTTTTTCCTTCCCAGCTTGGAAGTCCTGTCACCAACCCCTTTCTTCAGTTCATTTTGCTGAATACCTAAACGAGAGGAGGCCAAAGAGCTCTTCCCCACATCCTTGCCACCTTTCAGGGGCAATGGGGAGCCACCTCCACCACTCTTCGAAGCTCCAATAGAAGATTCTTGTTCAGTCTGGACAATCAATTGTTGATCCGTATCCATCTGCCCAACCCCAATCTCCTGCACATCTTGCATGGCCTCCAATGGTGGCCCATCCTGTCCTGTACCCAAAGTTCCCTGATCCAAGTTCAGCAACCCCAGATTCACTTCCTCCTGGCTGAGATCATCCAGCACCTCAAACCTATTAAAAGTTTCATCTCGCTTCCCCAAAGGGTCTATCAATCTGATTCCTATTATTGGCGTAGCCTTGATAAAAGACAACTATCATTCCATTATCATCAATAAGCTTCCTACCATTACTAATCCTGTGATTACGAGGCGCTTTAGAAGCGGTTGGGGCACCATGTGTTGAGCCTGAAGCACCAAATGCAAGCAGGACCATATTTACATAAAGACAGTTAATCAAAAAGGAAGCTCGAATCTAGTCATGGTACCCAAGTATATGATTCAACACCACTCAATGTAACTGGGCAAAGGGCTTGGCGAATCACTGCCAAGGTAGATACAGCAAAGTCATACTGAGCATCATGAGTGAAGACCTGAACAGTTACCGAGCATTGAAGCCACCAAATGCAACACATCATCCCGCCAACACTCAACTGGAAACCACGACAACCGAACCCAAACTGGAATCCGACTCGGTATTGCCTCAGTCGGGTTGAAGCCAGCATGCCATGGCTTGATAAACAAACCCACTTGGTTATAAAAATAGGGGCCACCCTCGAAGACCTTATTCCGATCTGCCATGCAATCAAAAGAGACCATAAAAAAGTTGTTCGCAAGGAGCCTAATCTCCATCTCCCCCTCCGGCATCCAAGTCCGTTGAGCCCAGGATTCCAAAAAATGCAGCGAGACTCTCAAACCCATGAACTTGCAATAAAAAGAGTGCCTTGAATAGTATTCAATATCATCTGCAAGCATTTCCATCGGGATAATCAGCTTCGGTCGCTCTTTGCATCTTTCCAAACACCCATTAATCTTCGTAATTCGGGAACCATTAATCGATCCTAGATCATTCATCTCCATCTTTGAAGAAAACAGCGTATTATCAAAAACATTCACTCCATGCGCCGAAGGCTTCGAACCAAATGCTGAACGGAAATCCAATTTGGGGCTAACCCCAGATGTTTCCACACCCGGCATAGCAAAAAACAAGATCCCCAGCAGGCATGCAAACCCCAGGACACTTTAGCAAGAAATGGAAAAAAGAAAAGACCCCAAGGGCAGGATCAAAACCCTTCCACCCACAAGCCACCCAAACAGTAGCAAGAAGGCCTCCGTAGTGAAAAACCCCACCAACACCTGAGACAAATACGTACAACACACAGAGAATGGGCACATTTAGCTACCTCAGAGCACGCAAACGCCATTACCACTTTCAATTCTATTTTCTATAGTGTAATGTTATATTATATATAATTTAATCTCTATTATATAAAATATATAATATATTAATGATTTTTTGTATTATATAAGAATATAATAAATAGTATAATTATTTATTTATAATTATTTTTTTATTATATAAAATGATATTATATATTAATTATGCTAAAGGATGCCATAATGTTAAACCTAAATGTGCTCAGTATTAGGATCCCCCCTTCGAAACCTTATTTTTAGGCTGCAACTCGCAAAATTGGTGGATTGAAAGGTCAATACTAACGAGGAAGAGTTTTGAGGAGCAAAAACCAATATCAGCGGGAAAGTAGTAAAAAATGGTGAAAAATAATTGAAAAAATGGAAAAAAATGAACGGCTGAGATTTGTTTAACCGTCTTGCAAACCAGTAGTAGCGGGAAAGTAGTAAAAAATGGTGAAAAACAACTGAAAAAATGGAAAAAAAATGAACGATTGAGATTTGTTTAACCATCTTGTAAGGCCTCTTGATGCTTTTGAACCATTCATGGACAAAATGAGCTCGTCAAGCTCAAATAAATACACGCCTTGGACGTAATTATCGAATTATGAAAATATAATAATAATATAATAGTGTAATAATTACAATATAATAGATATAATAATATAATAAAAATAATAATAACATTAAAAATTAATAAAAATATGATATAATAATAATAATAATTTCATATATTAAAAATAAAATATTAATAATATAATAAATTAAATAGATCTTAAAAGATATTTCTTGGCTTATTTTATATAAATTACTTTTAAGATATAAATTGCTAGTATATTTATTTCTATAATAGTTTTATATGCGTATATTTTATATTATTATATTATGATAATTAATATTAAATAGTTAATATTTATTTTTATATTTTTAATATTTATATTGTTATTTATTTTATTTATGATGTAATGCCTCGCCACGCAAACCCCAAAGGACAATAAAACATCTAACATTTATAGTACAAATTTTTATTTTAACTAAAACTAATATGAAATGTAAATTAACATACAACAATAATAATACAACTATACATACACATCAACTATATAATGCTAGTATATTTATTTCTATAATAGTTTTATATGCATATATTTTATATTATTATATTATGATAATTAATATTAAATAGTTAATATTTATTTTTATATTTTTAATATTTATATTGTTATTTATTTTATTTATTATGTAATGCCTCACCATGCAAACCCCAAAGGACAATAAAACATCCAACATTTATAGTACAATTTTTTTTTTAACTAAAACTAATATGAAATGTAAATTAACATACAATAGTAATAATACAACTATACATACACATCAACAGTAAATTAACATACTACATTAATTGCGAACATTCTTAACATGACTCAATACCCATAACGATGAAAATCTACTCACAAGTATACATTTTAAAACCATAATATAGAATCAATAAACGATGTACATACATCCATAACAATATATAAACATCCATCTGAGATCACATGATAATACCAAGAATACATTCATTGCATTAATTATATGAATTTAGATCATTTCAAAGATTACAATGGTACAACAGTGCTTCCCTACATAAAATGGGAAGGATCCAACAATTACATAATGTGATACAAATGAAATGAATATAATACATAACATCAATGCTATCTCCAAATCTGGTGAAACTTTGGAATCATTGCAACGGTACAACTTCGCGCATCACGAATTCCGACTGGGAACCCAATGAAGTGCATAGCACATTCCACTCGACCATGTGGACCCTAAGGTCCACCCCTTGTGCTAGGAGATGACAATAAGGACCCACAACATAAAACAGTCAAGCATACAAGACTAACAAGATTCCATAACAACTGCGAGACTGTGTGCTGGATAGGGGGTGGATGTGGGGGATTCATTCTCTGTCCATCCATCCTTGGTCTTGATCTTTCAATCTCCTTATGGAGCCGTTGAACACCAGACTTGTTTGGGTCCGTTTACCGAATCTCCCTCTCCAATTTTGGGAGGATTCTTGTTATGAAGCTATTGGCAACTCCATTGGACGCTTTTTAATGTTGGACTCTACAACTCGGGAGCTTAGGCATACTACGGTAGTGCGTATTTTAGTTGATTTGGACATCTCTAAACCTCTCCATGGTGGTGTTGTCTTGTTAGTGGAGTACAGACCTTGGAAGCAGCTCTTGGACTATGAGGGTCTCCCCTTTCGGTGTAGGAGATGCTTCTTTGTGGGTCATTTGGCCTCTAATTGCCCATAAGACCGTCGCAAGGGTGCTGCTACTTGGTGGAAGGATGCTCTCTTGAATCACCTAACAGTGGGTTCTCCACCTTCAGAAGTTTCTTCTGCGGAAGATGAGCCCATTGTTTCTTCTTGGGAACTTATGTTTGCTCCTATTCCAGCTAACCTTCCTGTGGAGCCACTGTTGGCTCGATTTGCTGACGCTGTTTTGTCTGAGCCTGCTCGAATTTCATTGATTACTGTTGATGGTCCTTCACTCGTTCTTGTTTCCTCCCTTGTGCAGCCGTCTCCCCTGCTGTGTGGTGGCTCTTTGCCCTTGGTGGCTTCGGTTGATCCGCTACTCTTGCCTCAATCGGTGGACTTGGATTTTGAGTCTTCTTGGTTGGTTGTGCTGAGAAAGAAGGGACTCCCTCGATTTGTCGCAACCTCGCGGCCTCGGGTTAAGGGAGTCAGATTGGTCCCCTCAGATTTTGGGGTTGTCTAAGTCCTAGTCTGTGTTCCAACAGTTGTCTGTCAGTTGTTTCTGTGTGTGGTCTATCCTCTTTTACTAGTTTATTCCTGGTTTGAACTAGCTTCTTTTTGGCCCTTTGGGATTTTTGTTTTAAGGGTACAACACCCTGTAAATGCTGCTTATCAAAAACAACAAACACAAAGTACAACCGCTTCCAGAGGTATATGAACAAGGGGAAGTCAACAAAGCATACAAGGTTGCTATAGGGAGGAGTGTCATCACATGGCTCTGACATGGGTTACCTTGACAGTCTAGACGTTGACCCCCATCCCTGAGTTACCCTGACAGTCTAGACGCCAACCCCCATCTATGGTTACCCTTACGGTCTCACACTAGGCGTTGGCCCCATAGGGTGACACATGTGCAATCACTTACCTTTCCTGAGGACAAGGTAGCGATCTTGCCAACCAGGCCTTCTCAGCCCATCCTTAGCCTATGAAAGCACTACAGGCATGAGTGAGACATCTACTTATCTGGATTAATGTGTCAATTACCCTTTCCCCCCAATTAATTATTTAGGTTGTCACTTAATTATAAAACTTCCAATGAGTTACCCTGACATCACTTTGTGCGCCGACTCCCATTGAGAGCCACTCCCCCTACTAACAACTAGAAGACCCAAGCACATCCGATAGGTAAGCCATCTTGCACAACATATAAAATCACATGACTATCACATAAAATGAGGCATGCACCATCTCGCACAAAACCTCCATAATAGAAAAATTTCACCGTGCAAGGCTAAAACCTATATAACATCTAGGATGTACCCACTCACACAAAGCACCAAAAATCACAAAATCATATACATACGTGAGGCATGCACCTTCTCGCATGAAGACCACATCATAAAGCAAAACGATGGTGCAACGTTACAACCCACATGAGCTCAATACCAGAATTAAGATCAAAAGATTCACAAAGAATCAACATGAAAATCGATCATAAAGAAAACTCCTTCTCCACAACCTCTGGAAGTCTAAACAATTCACTTAACCTAATGATTCCCCAATTGAAATAACAACAATGACATGCTTACGGAAGAACTATTGAAAAACCACATTCACAACACGACAAGTGACTCATAAAAAATGCCTCAGGAAAGATAAGCATGTTGTCAAGCAGGTGGATGATTCTAGAGCTATGGAGGAGTCCCCTGTTCTTGATGTCAAACATGTCCCGAGCGTTGCAAAGTCTGGTGATATGGTGTTTTCCCTTGCTCCGGATGATATACATGTCTCGGGTAAGGACCTTCTGGGGTTCGAGCATCCTATGGAGGATATTGAGTAGGCGAATGGGGGATTGGTGTGTTCCAAGGGGGTTGGCCCTAACCAGGCTAATTTAGACTCTCCTATTGGTGTTGAGCAGGTTAAGAGGAGTGTTGTGAAGGTGAAGCGATTGGAATTTCTGGCAGACTTGGCGAATATGCCAGATAAGCATCAGGTGAAAGTGGAGGTGATTGAAGTGGAGGATTCCCCTGCTAAGGAGGATTTGGAGGACAAAGAAGGGGCTCGTGAGGATCATGTCGAGAATGTTGGGTCGATCAAAGGTAAGGTTAAGACTATGAATGTAATGCTTGATAGACTTGTTGTAGATGTTGATTGTCTTGGTAAAACTCATGAGGAGATGATTACATCCCTAGAAATGGCTGTCCAAAAGATTATTAAGGAGAGGTTTGTCAATATGGATGAAAAAATTAGTAAGATTATTGATGATTTGAAGACTGTTGTTAATATTAACAACAAATCCTTGAAATCTACTGCTAAGGGTCTCTCTGTTTTAAATAAGAAAGCCATAAAATGGACTGGAAAGTCTCTGGATCTAGGAGAACATAAGAAGGCTATTGAGGATGTTAATCGCATGAATCTAGAAGAGAAGACTGAGGAAATTGGCACTGATGTGGAGAAGAATTTGGATGTTGGCCTGTGTTTGAGAACGAGGAGTAAGACCAAGAAAAGGGCTGCTATTTCATTTGAGGAGCTCAAGGATGTGGTTGAGATGCACGAGGGGGTCATTGAGGAAAATATGGCCTCGGCCAATGTTCTTGAAAAAATGTTGTAGTTTTGTTGTTGCTTTTGTTTGGTCAACCATGTTGTTGATATTTTGCTATTGGACTGTTGACAGGGTTCCTGGTTTTATTTTTTATCAGCTTTTTGGTTTTTTTTGGGTTGCAGGTTTTATTGATTTAGTCTTTTTTAGCAGCTTCTCTCTATTGTAAAGGGTTTCAAGGCCTCTTCAAAACTTGTTTTTCTTTATAAAAAACAACATTAAAAACATTTTGTATGTCGGTATTCAAGGTGCTTGATTTATTCTTTGCCAATTGTACTCAATCACTTATAATACCAAGAAAATGAATAAGCTCTTCTGAAATCCAAAAAAAAAGAATTTAGTTTGATCTTATGTAATTTAGGCCTAAAATAGAAAATAACACAATGAAATACTTATATTTATTTATTCAAATATATTTTTATAATAAATCGCATAAAAGTTTCATTACTTTTGAGAGTCATACATAAGTTGATCCACAAGGTTATGGGTTTCAGGAATATGATTAATGGTAGAAATATTATAATCACCATTTTTATATTATTTTTGTATTCTAAAGTATTACCAAAATGATGTTTTGCTCCGCTAATGTAATAGAAAATAATGGATCCAAAATTGAACGTGTTTATTGTCACAATTTGTCTACTTTCATTAATTTGTTCGAGTGCTCTCTATCAAAAAGTTGCTTTACCTGACATAAAATCAACATATTAATATCATCATAATAAATATATTGTATTTTGTGTATTTTTCAATAATAATTATATACACAAGAAATTATAATATGATAGGTTTAATCTATTATGAATTTCACAATACCCTCATATCTAATTTAAAATTATTAACAAAAAACTAGTTAAAATATTTTATAATAATACTTACAACAAATTTTCAGCTCAAAATATGTGAGACTATACAAAATTGACATAACTTTGTAGTATTAAACTATTCAATCCTTACTGAGACTACTATTTTTTATAAATTTTGATGTAGTAGTAAAATTATTTTTTTAATAAATTTTGGAGATAAAATCATTAACACCAATCATTATGTTCTATTAAAAAACACTCCATATTAAATTCTAAGACTAAATTTTTATCAAATTGATTGTTCATGTTTGATTTAAGATAATTGATAGAAAATAAATAAGAATATTAGTTTTTTAAGATGAGTTTTAAAATCACAATGCTTTATCTAAATTCTTGAGTTACACGGTGTGATTTAAATCCCTACATGTAAACGGTAGTTTAGACTATAATATTCAAGGATTTGATAATATAAAAGATGGGACCCTTAAAAATATCAGTTAATGAAAGAAAGCAAAGAAGGGAAGAGCCTCATAGCAATAGTAGATTCATAAGAAAACTATCTATCATTATTTCAAAAAGTGACAACTTTAGAGGAATGAATGTCCCTAGCACAATCCAACTAATTGATTAGATACTACTAGACTTGTCCAAATATTACAATATGTAGATTACTAAACCAAAAAATTTATAGATATTTGCATAACTAGTGAGTCATTTACATGCATATTTCAAAAAGCATGTATACCATGATAAATGTATCTCAAACTAACTATGCTATTTAATATTTATTTATGCAAATTTTATTAAATTTTTTGAAGTTATGAAGGTTGCGGTATAAAAAATAAACTTATAATTTTTTTAATGTAGTCATTAAGCTCTAAAATCTCTCATGGTTTACTATACTCAAGTATTGATGACATTTTTGGCTCTACTTCCAATTCTCTTGAGAGTATCTTTAATTTAAATAGCTTAGGTTTTAATTGAAATTCTAATTATGATAACTTGGTAGGTCGTTGACCTTAAGGATAGTAGGTATTCTTAAAAAAAGTTTTAAAAATTCAAATTTTAATTAAATTTTAGATAATGATTCTAAAAAATATATATTTTATGATCTCGTAAGATAAAACATCTCTATTATATCATATTATGTAATAGAAAAAGTTATCATTATCAATCTATATCCAGTTATCACTTGGTTATGTTAAAAATCTTGAGATGTATGATTTTCTCAACAAGAAATCTATGAGGAGGTTTTTTATTAAATAATAAGAGATTTCCATATCGCTACGACCAACTAAAAAATGAGTCAACTATCAAAACATTCAAATTTCATTCTTACAAATGTATTATATAATAAAACCATTTAAATAAATAACATTCAATATTATGAGATAATTTTTGGAAAATACATTTTATTCATTTAACAAGATTAATAAATATTAATAATAAATTAAATAAATGTCA